>JASCZW010017710.1:0-16621 GCA_034211315.2 Aedes japonicus | reverse complement strand
TAAAAAAATGTAAACATGTTGTGCCACAAATGATTTCATATAAGTGAAACGTTTTAGCGATCCGTGAAATAATTCAAAATCTACACTGAAATAAAAGTGTCCAAAATTATCTTTGACATGCTATAGGTTTCACCAAAAATAATTTGCGTGGCATTTGATATCATGATCACGAAATGTAGGTTGCAATATTAACGGGGTCTAATGCTACTTACACGCTAAAATTACTGTCTCTAATTATCTTTTCGAGAGGAAAAAGAAAAGATAACAATAGACAGTAATTTGACGGCGTTGGTTGTGTTCTCTACTCGTTTTTTACAACATCGATAGATCGAATGCATGGTACCAACTCAATAATAGGTTTATGATGTCAACCATTGAGTATTTTGCATTTAACGGGTGTCCACTAAAAAATGAGAATGATTTCAATACTTTTCCATCAGAACAAAAACGGCCGCATAGAAATGTCACTTTAGATGAATGAATCGTTGCACTCTCCAGAAAATTTTCATACACTCTTATTTCACTCTAACATGTTCAGTCGTGTTCAGCATGCCGTCGAAACAGGAAGAACTGCGCGCGCGCGTTGTACAATTCTTTCAAGCGAACGAAGATCGTGGAAAAAAATACACGGTGGACCATTTTTGTCGTGAAAAAGTTCCGGTATCCACCGTATACCGTATCCTGGCATGCATGAGAGTAACCCGGAAGAAAGGTTGCGGCCGTCCAGCGAAAATAATGAATGAGAAAACGCTCCGCTCGCTGCGCAGCATGTTCAACAACAAGGATTCGGTAAGTCAACGGGAAGCAGCCCGAAAGTTCCATTGTTCGAAGTCACTCATCTGCAAGACGCTAAAGAAAGAAGGAATAGTGTGTAGAAAGAAAACCAGATCCCCAGAGTACACAGATGAGCAGATTCAAACCGTGAAATCCCAATGCCGCTGGATGACTCGGAATTACGGCGGAAAATCTTTCGTTCTGGACGACGAAAGCTACTTTCCTCTTTCGAAGTCTCAGATACCGGAAACGACCGATTCTACACTAAGGACAAATCTACTACTCCTCCAAAAGTAATGTATAAGTTCAAGCACAAATTTGAATCGAAGGTTATGTTATACATCGTAATATCCGATAAGGGTATTTTCGAAGCCGTGGTTCAAACCAAGCGGTTTGGCCATCAACCAGGAGGTGTACCAAAGAGAGTGTTTGCAGAAAATACTCATCCCATTTCTTAAACAACATCACTCGGATGGCAAATACGTGTTTTGGCCGGACAAGGCATCATCGCACTACGCAAAAAACGCTAACGTTTTTGGAGAGCCAAAATATACCATATGTCCCAAAAGACCGGAATCCGACAAATTTGCCACAGTGCCGTCCTATCGAGGATTTCTTCGGTCTTTTGAGCTCCATGGTATACAAGGATAATTGGAAGGCCAAGAACACCAAGCAACTTACCAACAGGATCAAAAGCTGCATCCGAAAAATCGATGTGGCTGCCGTCCAACGGTCATGTTCCAGCATAACGACTAAGCTGCGCTGCACTGGCGGACCACGGACCATATGACAATATTCACTAAACTTAGTTTGAAGATTTAAGTTGACCCTTTTAATAAAATAAATCAGTTTGAACAAAACTTCACTGGTATTTTTTCCCTGACCCATTCTTTTCGTTCTCATTATTTAGTGGACACCCGTTATACGCGAATGCGATGATATTTGATAGTTGACTTGCTCCGATTTCATAAACATTTTGTAGAGAGTTTTAGTTATATGCGGTTGTGATACTTGTAAGCAATGCTATAGCACAGGGTGGGACAGAGTAGAGAATACATTAAGAGGTCTGAGAAGACGTCAACTTGCTTTTGAAAACTTTCAAAGAAGGTGAGCTGAACTTGATATCTAAAGTAGAAACAGAAATAGCCGCATATGCTTTGATTGTGGGCTGCATTTTGCAACAAAAGTGAATGCAGATCAACGCAAAAGCATGCACAAGGCAGATATTTCGTCGAAGAGATTCAAGACTCAAGATTCAGCAGCAACAAAAACAAACCGATTAACTGAATAACCTGATTGTTTGAGTTTTATTTCATAAATCGTTCTTTGAACCGCCACTGCCAAATAATGTAGAACATTTTCCATAAATTAAAAGTACGAATTTGATAAAGTCTACGTCGACCTTTTGGGGGGAGGTGGGGGGGGGGGTCTTGGAAAAAGTCTACTAAAGTCTACGATGGGGGAGGGGGGGCTTGAAAGGGGGAGTTTCGGTCTACGTGGTTTATGAACAGTCCCAAAGGAAAAGGGAAATGAATAGTCTGAGAAAATAGTTAAACAGAATGCCCTGTTTGGTGTACAGAACAAAAACTTATTTAAAATGGTCGTTGGCAGCATCGAGTTTAAGAAGGATGAGTGTTGCTCCATTTTTTCTCCAAACGCTTGAGACTTAAGCAATAACTTTAGTCCTAGCGCTAAGCGCTAAGGATGGCCCCTCAAAATAATTTGTAGGAAACGATGAGGAATCTAGTCACATTAAACTCCACGCTTAATTATTCAAAATACAAGTTTTTGTGTTTCTTACTAAAGATATTTGATAGGTGCTCATATTTGCGCTGCAATGCATTGCGTTAGAAAATAAATAATCCGTATATAGCATGCTGGAAGCTGGTATGAAGCTTACTTCATCGCTCCTATTTCGATTGCTTATGAAAAGCTATTTGGGAAGTGATAACTGTCCAACTAGGATTCAGAAAAGGTAAGCATGAAAACATCTGTTGCCCACCACGCTGAGGCAGAAAGGCAAAAATTGGAAAAATGGGAAGATAAAAGTGATATAACATCTGTGATAGAAATCTGTAGCTTATTTGTTTATTTGAAATATGTTGATCTAGCTTTTTTCAAATCATTCAAACACATTTTAAAGCAATTTTAACAGGGAAGAAAAGGCCTTCAGAGACACACTCCGACATATTCAAACACGTCAGCGCAACAAGACAAATTTTCGTAATCTCTGGAACTACTCACATGCATGTTTACATCATTTGCAGTCGGCTGCAAATAAGCATGAATGTTCAATTTTGGTTTGAAAGACATGTTGAAAAACAGAAACACCATAGGGAACTTCTTCCGGCACTCCAAAACATATTTTATAATGATTCAAAATTGGCCAAATATAGCGAGAAATCAAGACATCATATTGAATAAAAATATGTTAACTGACTGACTAAATTAACAGTAAGAACAGTAAGAATAAAACAGTAAGATTATAGGTAAATATGTGGATACGGAAAAATACTTAGCTGATCGTTGCGTAAAGCAATGGATCATCATCGGGGATGCAATTTTGTTGCTCTTGCAGGCAGTAGCCAAAAATACTAATGTAACTCGGATTCTAAAAGTTCAATGCACTTTCTAAAATCACATTGATCTGGTCCATCCTACTATCACACCAGTAAATTAATATTTTTTCTACCAGATACTTCTGGAATCTTCAAAACCAACACGTACGCAGCTGTGCAAAATAGCAAAAAATTTTCAGACAAAACAGCAACCGACCATCTGACAACACATCAATTTACACAAGAGAACTGAATTTCTTCACTAAAAACAATAGATTTTCATATTGCCGAAGAGCGAAAAAACATGCCACCGAGAAATCAAACTTGACGTCCGTCAACAGGCAAAGCCTACCTCGACCCTACTATGATCTATGGTATGGTTGCTATCTACAAAAAATCAGCCCAATATGATGGAAGACAGTTGGTACCCCCTACCCCCTACCGAAATTTTAAAATTTCGTGCTACAGTAATATTCAATCCTCTATGAATATTGCTGTAGCATAAATTCTAAAATTTGAAGAAACTTTAAACCCTATTTTATGAAATACCACATTAGTTCACAAGACTTCATAGCTGGTATTTCATGAGCACATGAGGTTTTCAGGGCTTTTCAAATTCGAAGGATGGTGCGACAGACCTCTGGACCTCACTAGTTCCTACCACACCCTTCCACGAATCATATGATTTCAAAAGACTGTCAGCTGAAACATGGACACGCTGGTAGCCTGGGGGATGTTGTCATTTTGACAATAGCGAAGTGAGGGGGTAGGGTTCGATTCCCGGTCTGGTTCCCTTAAGGAAAATTCCTCAGATTCCCTGGGCAAAGGGTATGATTGTACTTGCCACACAATCATACGAGTGCAAAAATGGTACCTGGCTCTTAAAAAGGAAAGCTCTTAATTAATAACTGTGGAAATGCATTTAGAACACTAAGTTGAGAGCAAGCAATAAACTAATTGCGAAAACAATACGCTTTCAACGCTAAGAAAGAAGCATTAGTTCACAAGACTTCATAGCTGGTATTTCAGGAGCACATGTGAAATGATTGGGTTTGCAAGATTTTATGTTGTCTTCCAAAATTTTTTCCCACACTTCTTTCCATTATTAAGCACTGAAAAAAAAACACTTTTAAGAGTGTATTAGTAGAACGATTGTAATTGAAAAATTTTGAAAATTTGAACCAACACAAAAAATAAATAATTAAAAACGGATACACTTTTCAAACAATGACTGTTGAACCGCACAAATTCCTTTAAATTCAACAATTGACAGGCCCAAAGGTAGGTCAATCTCAATTGCTCAGTAGTGTCCTGACCTCACATTTTTCTCCCAAAGCATAATGGCGACGATTAAAAAACTAAACAACAGTGGCAGCCAGAGTAATCCAGGTTGGTATCCAATACGAATTAGTTACTTAGTTACTAAGTTACTGGCACCTTTTTATGCTTTCACAACCAAACTACAATAGTAAGTTTATGACAAACATCCTTTTGCATATAAAAAATACTAAACGACCAATAGAACAATGGAAATCGTTCCATTAAAAACATTTTCTTGACCCATTAAACTCTTGCCAATAAAGCTATGTCCATTTAGAATCCGGAATAATAAAATCATCTGTATCTCTGTAACGGATTGACGTACAAATAAGTTTAATACATCAAAACAAAGGTAATTTACTGTACTTTAAGAAAAAAATATCAAGACAAATCATTCTCTTCGTTTCTTATGATAATTCACACTTTCTTCTTTATTCCTCCCATCAAACGCTGCACACCTCCGGAGTCAACTTCCTTGGCATATTTGTTCCAAATTGTGGTCATCTGAGTCGCGTCCCGAGCCGTTTTTCCACTTTTCTTAAGCTTCTGATTTATCATTGCCCAAAATCTCTCGATGGGCCGGAGCTGCGGGCAGTTGGGTGGATTTATGTTTTTATCGATGAAATCCACGTTATTATCGCGGTACCACTGGATGACTTCCAGCTGTAGTGGCAACTCGCCAAATCTGGCCAAAATTTCACGGGACCTTTATGGGCTTCATTGAAATGTAGTACGCGGTTTTTGAGGCATTCTTCCTTGTACAGCTTCGAGTCCATCGTCTTATTCGCACGCAACACTTTGGTTTTTGCTCCGCAGCTGCATATTCCTTGCCAAATCATCAGTTTTTTTTGGCAAATTTGTCCATTAAAGCAAACTTAAATTTCGCAGGAACATCACCTAGTGTCGTCGCCATGTAGAATTTTTGCCCAGGAAGCTGTCCGAGATCCATTTTGACGCAGGTTTCATCGTAGATGAGCAGGCATCCTTGGTACTTTGTCCAAACCTGCTGGTACAATTTCTGAGCTCGAGTTTTGGTGACGAAACTTTGCTTCAACGTTCTGTTTGGTTGCTTGCTGGCTCGATAAGAACGTTATCCTGCTCGCAAACGAATTTTCCGAACGGTACTGCGAGCAGTAGCGAATTTTTGTGCGATTTCGGTATCTGATGTTACAGGGCGGTTTGACGGTTCTCAACACCTTCTGGTTCAGCTTGCGGTCATATGTTCCACTACGACGCTTACCTTGAGGCACTCAATCCACGCTCTTTCACTCCCTGAAACGTTTGAGCACATCATACACGGTTTATTTGGCGATTTTTGCGATTTTTATTGCGGACCACGTTGGATTATCAACGTTTTGTGCATAAATTTTTCTCTCCTCTCGTCTTCCATCTGGAATAACTTTTAACTCACTGCTCGAAGCAATTACATCGCTAGGAACAAACTTTGAAGCTTGCAGCGGTCATCAGTCACTGCAACACAATTAGTGGTCGCACTGGACAGAACTTTAACATAAAAATGGAAATTAACAAATCCATTCAGTTTGTTTTCTGCAAAGAAACTGTTTTGTGCTTGGAGCTTCATTCGTAAGAAATGGCACGCGTGCAACTGTCAAAAGTACAGAAGCATTTGTTAGCACAGAAGGAACATTCGTGTACTGTACGAATACAATACAAAGAACTACGAACTTTTTGTCACAAATTACAAAGAAACAACTCTCTGGTGGTTGCATGCATGATTGAGAGATCTACTTTATCGACCCGAAATGTTATTCAATAAGAAGCGAAACGTGGACCTACCCAGCCTTTTTTTTATGTTTTTGATATGGGATTCGAACCAGTATTTTTGGGAAGAGCTGTCATTGAATCCGTGGTTGATCTCACTAGGCCATGGTGACTCGTGAGGAGATACTTGTTTAATGAGTTAAAGTTATAACTCTCGAGAACGCGCTCATTTCCATTTTGGGATAAATAAATGATTCCTGCCCATACCAGCAGCAACACCATCATGCATGAGTACGATAAAAGAAAAACAACAATTGGCTGGTCTTCACGAAATTCATTCCGTGCATTACACAAAAAGGTGTAATAATTGCGTTTCCCCTGATAAGAAGCAATACGAATGTTTCGTACAATATATGAGACGTTTGTTCTATGCACAAAATCCATATTTTCGAAACGTCTGTCTGACCCTTATAGAACTGGACCTACTGAAAAGAACCGACCGTGAAAATTCATATGTAGGAGTTTTTGAGGCCGGGGTTTGAGACCCCTTCTCTTTCGAAAAGGGGGGTTCCTCTCATACAAATGAAACAAACATTTCTGAAGAACTCAAGAACTAATGAAGCAAATGGAACCAAATTTGGCATGTTGGGATTTTGAAGGAAATAAATGTTTCCACGGTGGTTCGAGACCCCTCCCCTTTCCGAAAGGGAGGGGGGAGGGGGTTCGTACAAATGAAACACAAATTTTATTTAAGATATGAAAATTTGTGTGCAGGAGTTTTTCTGCATAACTCAAGAACTAATGAAGCAAATGGAACCAAATTTGGCATATGGGGGTTTTTGGAAACAAAAAATGTTTCTATGGTCGGAAGAGTCTTATCCGCACAACACAAAATCACAAAATTTGAAAAAAAAAACATGAGAATTTTCCCTACTGTTATACAAATTTGTATGCAGGGGACTTAAGGGCGGGAGAAGTTTCTTATAATGGATTAAGACCCCTCCTCTTTCTGGAGGAGGGAGGATTCTCTCATACAAATGAAACATGAGAATTATTCAGGTAACTGAAACACAAAATGTGTATTTCACTAGTAGGCAGCATGTTATGATAAAAGTTTGAACCCCTTCTTAGTCAAGAATGGAAGATGCTTCAGTTACTCTCAGTGCTACATTATGCACAAGATGTTAATCTAAGGTTATGCAAGGGAGAATTAAGTTCATACTGTCAGGATATAGCGTAGTTTGAAGATAAATATTTTCTCTATGAAAGGCTTCTACACAGAAAGGGAAACCATGGTAAAAACGATCGATCCAAGGTTTAAATTAACAAGTCACGTTAACGAAAATATTTCAACAAAACTCATTCCTTAAAAAACCATAAAAGCTCCAGTTCCGTTAAATTTTCATTCATTTAGTT
The DNA here is from genome assembly GCA_034211315.2 of Aedes japonicus. Lineage (NCBI taxonomy): Eukaryota > Metazoa > Arthropoda > Insecta > Diptera > Culicidae > Aedes > Aedes japonicus. The sequence goes on along the minus strand of JASCZW010017710.1, from coordinate 8,831 downwards.
GCAAGCGCAGCAAGGCTAGCACCGGCCTCAGCTAGTGATCGATAAAATAAATATGTTGTAAAATTTCCATAAATGAATCAGTGACGTTTCTTAAACATGCAATATTGGTCCTCAGAATATAACCTATGTGCGATGCAATATATGCACATGATCCATAAATTATTGAAAATGTAGCATACATTGACCCTAAAACGATCAATAATGAACTATAAACTTATCAATACGATCCATGGTATATCAACTTTGCACTAAAACATGAAGATGACTCATAAATTATGCCAGCATTTGTGAGTTTTTTTTAACTATTTTTTAAAAATTTTGATTCATAAAGATTGGGAAATTGATCCCTAGCTGCGTTACTATTCAGGCTTCGCTGCAATTTTGCCACGAATTTTTGTGCCCAACTAGTGCTAGAAATTGAATGCTGAGCAGTTGATTGAGCTAAATTACAAGCTACAAGACGCTAGTGACTTGTAAGACTAACAGCTTTTATGCCTTTCATTTATTTTAAAAGTGATGCTCTGCAAAGTTTTTCCTAATAAATGATCTATTTGTAAAGTTTAACAGATTAATTAGAGCGAGGTTTTTAGAGCGAAGCAAATACAACTACGTTGTTTACCATCCCTATTAGCACACTTGTTGCCATTCGGTTGAGATAACATAAATATAACTTGCTAAGTTATAATTAAGTAACTACAACTAATTATGACCGTATTGTGTTACTTGGGATACTACTTTCCTTACAAATTTCAAGTTGGTTGTGCACAGTCTGAGTCAAATGATTTTAAATTTTAGAAGGCTCATAAGGATCTTATTTGAAAACGTTTAAGCATAGGGAAGCAAAAATTTCGTAATTTACATCAGTTTGAGCACCGATCCTTCAGATATCTGGGTAAAAGTTTGCTACCAAGGATAGATCGTGTTGGAATAACAAGAGTTTGCCCAGTATTATGCAAAAAACGGAGGGGATTAGCTAGGTCCGGTATAATTTTATTAAAAAAAATCAGTCGGACTATGTATAATACACGACGGGTAAGTATATACACACTAAGAATATAATACAGAATTTCATAGTAATAAAACCAGTTCTGTCAGGTACAGTATTTATTGATGCAAAACTTCCTCATTAATTTTCCTATTTTTAAATTGCAAGCCAGAGACATAACCTGCAACGTGTTCATGGTAGGTAAAACAGACTATAATTGACTCGAAAAGAAATGATGTAGAATGAGATGTTCGCTCATTACCATGACGCACCAAGAGGGGACAGTAATGTTTCCTAGAATGAGGATATGAAGAGATGTTGTGTTGATAGTTCCGTCAGGGTATGACAGGTTGAAAATTGAATAGAAGTATTGAAAATTAAGCGAAGTGCTTGGATATACCCTAAATTTTGCCTTACATCCCCAATGCGGAGTAGACCTAGGCAAAAACGAATACACCACCTTGACAGGCCTCATGATGATGAGCGAATATTTCCTTCTACATCATAATCGTTACTCCATGTACGGAGAGTACAAACATAACAATTATAGTACCGAAGAGAAGTGTTTGACGTTTAAGAATATTCAGCGAAAGCTTGGTTCTGTTAACCGAATTTTCTCGGTTTTCGTGTACCGAACTCTTGAATATCCCTGCTTTACCGTACTGTTCAGTTTATCTTTCATTTTTATCTCTCAAATATATTATATAGTTACCGAAATTCGGGTTTGACTCAAAAAATTCATCCAAAGACAGTATATTCAAACGATTTATTCGGTTAATTGTTGGTAGCCGAAATGGTTCGGTAGAAAATTGAACCGAGTTCGGTGTTCTTTGTTGGAAAATTCAATTATTCGCTCCATAGAAATTATTTGATGAAAAATGTTTTGTGAAATATCAGTAAACTTGGCTATGGTTAGTGAGCAGTTAGAATTACCCCAAGCAGCACATAACGGTCAGACATGGTTGCAGCAACTTGATTGTGACCTAATTGAGTCACAATTCTGTCACCTCAACTGGTTTGTAACAAGTGTGCTACTAGGGACGGCTTCATTATTTGCACTTTTTCAAGTTAGTAAATCAATTGATTTAATTTCCTACCTTGAGATGAAGGCCATCCTCCAGCATCCCAACCAATAGTTGGCAACGTATTACTTCTGGCTGCTTTCAGTTTCGGTCGTTGCAGAGGATTTCTCGCATGTTCGATCTTTACGCGATTCTGAAAATTGCACGTATGGTAGACATTACAACGATTACGCGCTGTCTGTACATTCATTGTTGAATGTACAGAGATAATTCTCTGTAATAGGGAATTTCTTGACACTTCGGAACGCAACATTATTGAAAACTATCCTACACCGATTGATGAATATGTACGTAAACTATATCCATCTTTAATTTGTAAAATTTCACATACTTCGTAAAAACCTTTAGTTGATAAGAGCAAAAAACCTCAAAAATAAATCAATCAAGAAACGATGGAGTTAACAGCGTCTGGAGTTCGAATTCGTGAATTTGGAAAGTAACGTTAGATATATTCAAATCAAACAAACTGAATTCTTCGTATGTGTACATTTGAAATCTGTGATAGGAAAGTACTGTACATTTACTAAAATAAGCCTGCAAAACAAAATTATAGGACGTCACTTTTAATTTTAGTTATTTTCAATAGTTTGAAATAGTTAACAGTTTTTGATAGTTGAATGGATACGCGGGAAAATTTTCAACCGATCGATGTAGACAACGATGAAACGAACACGAGAGCTACGTACTTCGAATAATTTATTCCACTCTTTCTAACCTTTTGAATCAACACAAATATTTTTAAAAAAAATCCCTGTGATGTCAACATTTTGGTCGGATTATATCCGAAATAGATAATGAGGATCACCAATCGATCAATATTCGCTTGCTAATGTTTTTTTGAAAACCAGTGCTAAAAATTGCCGTCTCAATCAATGGAAGGCGCTTGATCATGCCATTTCCTCACGTTCATAATCACTCGCACCAAGCAAGCACTGTGAATGGGTAAGGAGTCGATCAAGAGTGACTCATAACATATGGAATAACCCTTCGAACCGTAGATATTCTGAGAATACCGTGTTATGACTATTATTGTGCAATGATGGGCCATTAAGCTTCTGCGACTCATAAATACGACGTCTTGTATATCGCTTTGTTGATCATGCAAAACATCAAGATCTGAACTCAAGAATAATTAGAGTACCGTAGACATTCTTAAAATAATTCTCCAATACTTTTGCAACGTTGAGATTTTCCTTGTAGCTTTTACAGCTATGTCAAAACAATCTAAACCTCCTTGTCGGTCATATACAACGCCAAGATCTGAACTCATGGATAGTTTGGTAATCTAGACCATCATTGTGTCCGTAACTATCAATGCCGGTGAAAATCAATTCATCTGCACTCAAATGAAGACAACCTCAACGGACAGACCAACTATTTTTGTGAATTTGAATTTTGAAATGACAGTATTCTCTTGACCACAGCAACCGCTGAGTTTTGAAGTCAGTATTTTGTTTTGTTCTTTCGTCGATGGATATTCATTATCGCCTGTGCTGTTGTCGATATCAATATTCAATTTCATCTATGATTTGGATGATTTTGAGTACCAAATGAAGAAACAATATTTGTTTCTCTTGGTGTGGAATATGATGTGTATTTTTTTAGGTTCAGGTTAAAATAACTACAAGTTGTAATGATGATAATAGAGGGCAGTCAGGATATTTGATGTTTAATGATTGCTTGCGATTTTGAGGAGTTCGAGGAGTCATAGAAGCATAACGAGTTGATCTGTTCATCGCCCTCGATTTTGACATCTGAGATTTTCAATATAAATACAATTCATCTAAATGGACTCGAAATGATTTTCATTGCGCTTGATAGTAAGAGAGCAAAATAGCAAAAAATATCTCTCTCTTCACTAAAATCACGCAAAGGGATTTGTTAAGCCAGCAGACTACGTATCTCGTGGCATGACTTCGTTATTTAGTGTGGTATTGCGGTTCAGTTTGGCTCCTGCAAATAGAAGAAAATTGGACTTAACAACGAATGCTGGACCCGATATCGGATTACGTGTCGGAAAAATGAAAGATGCTACTTTTGACAAACACCGTCCTTCCAGAAGTTTCGTTATTGTTGTTGTTGTTTCAAAATTACGTGACTTGCAGCCAGCGGGAGAGGTTCTGTACCCTACATAGTTTGGAGTACTGTAGGTTAGGCTGATGCAAAATTCAAAATATTTGCTCCCCAAGCTTAATCGACGCCAATTTGGGTCCTGATAGGCCCCAAAAATTTTAACACATTTGGTTTTAATTTGGCTTTGCACACGCTATTCAAAGTCTGTATGGGAATTAGTATGAAGAATCTCAAACTTACATTTCTAGATGCATAACATCTTGATATTATGTCCGTAAACCAAATCTTATATACATTTATATAGTGTAAGTTGTCAACTATCAAAATGTCGAAGATACCTGACATGTAAATTTTATACAAAAATAGTTATTCATCAAATATAATTAAAAGAAGTAAAAATATGTAATGTATATAAAATATATAAATATAAAATATATAAAATATATATAATAATATAAATAAAATAAAATACATAAAATATATGAATATAAAATATAAAAAACATATACAATAATAAGAAAACAAAAATAAGAATAAAACATCATACCTAAAGTGTAATTTTATGTTTTATTAAATAACTATTTTTGTATAAAATTTAAACATGTCAGGTATCTTCGGCATTTTGATGAGTTGACAACTTACACTATATGAATCTGTATGTAAGATTTGGTTTACGGACATAATATCAAGATGTTAGGGATCTGGAAATGGAAGTTTGAGATTCTTCATACTAATTCCCATACAAACTTTGAATAGCGTGTGCAAAGCCGAATTAAAACCAAATGTGTTAAAATTTTTTGGGGACTATCAGGACCCAAATTGGCATCGATTAAGCTTAGGGGAGCAAATATTTCAAATTTTGCATCAGCCTACTGTAGGTATTCTAGAAATACTGTTATATGTCTTTAGTAATGATGTTTTCTGGAGCTTTTCCAACTAATAAGTACGGTCGAGACATCGTTAATCTCCTTATTGATCATATGGAACTATGTTTCGGGTGCGATACATATTCCGGAGAAAGGTTTGCGATCGATTCGCGTAATAAATAGTTATGGTCTTTTATGCTTCTTTTAAATCTAGAAAACCTATTTCGAAACATGGTACTTAGTCTATGGGTGTTTACCTTTCTGGTCTCCAAACTTAGTCAACCAATCACTGCCAATTATTTATGTGTGTTGGTGACTCGTTATGGCGTTCCATTTATCATAGTACATAGACCAAAGTAGACGGAAACATGTAGCAAAAGAATTCAGATCGTCTGTCCACTTTCAGACAATGGTGCTAAAGGGTGTATTCGATAAAAATGGCACACAGAAAATCTTCTGTAACTTTTGAATCGTATGAGTAAAAAACCTAGAAATTTGAGTAGATCTTACCCATAGTGTATTATTTACATCTGCCAAGTTTCAAAGTTATACATTCAGTAGTTCCAGTCATGTCGTCGAAACAAGAAATTGTCCGTGAGAAAATTTTGTGCACTCACAATCAAAATCCAGGGGCGTCCCACCGGTGGATTGCTAAAAGGCTTGGAATTGCAAATACAACTGTGTCTCGTGTAATAAGAACCTACAAGGAGCGTCTGAGTGTCCAAAGGAAGGAAGGGAGTGATCGTAAAAGTGGTCTAATGGACAGTAAAATGGCCAGGAAAGTCGTACAACAATTCAAGAACCGTCCAAACATGTCAATTCGAGATGTCGCTAAAAAGTCTAAGGTGTCAGTCGGTTTTGTGCAGAAAACCATGAAGCGTGCTGGGTTACATGTTTACAAAGTGCAAAAAGCCCCAAACCGGAATGAAAAAGAAAACATCACTGCGAAAACCCGCGCCCGGAAACTTTACACGAAGCTGCTCACCAAATCCGGTTGCATCGTGATGGATGACGAAACATACGTCAAGGCCGACTTCCGTCAACTTCCTGGGCAAGAATATTTCGTTGCCAAGTCGAAGTTTGATGTTCCGGAGGATGTTCGAAAGAAGAAACTATCGAAATTTGCAAAGAAGTTTCTAATCTGGCAGGCGATTTGCGGATGTGAAATAAGTGCTCCCTTCATCACTTCCGGAACAATAAACGGTGCGATTTACACGGAAGAGTGCCTTAAGAAGCGTCTCTTGCCATTCATTAAGAAGCACAAAGGATCAACTCTGTTTTGGTCTGATCTAGCATCCTGCCACTACGCTCGAAACGTATTGGAGTGGTACTGAGCCAACGGAGTCAATTTTGTGCCAAAGGATATGAACCCACCAAATTCACCGGAACTTCGTCCAATTGAAAAATTCTGGGCAATTATAAAAACGGAACTTCGCAAACATCCCAAAACTATATAAACAGAGCTAGAATTGAAGAAAATTTGGGTAAAAACAACAAAAACACTGGGAAAATCGGTTGTACAAAATTTGATGGGTGGAGTGAAAAGGAAGGTGCGGGCATTCGAGATGGGAGACGAAATTGAATAAAACAAATGTTGTAAATCAAAACTCATTAGTAGTTCTTCATTCCCTGAAAATTTCAAGAAAATCCGATAATCAGTTTAATTTTGATGAGTATATATGTGTGTGCCATTTTTATCGAATACACCCTTTACATTGAAAAGTGTGAATCCATTCTACAAAATTGAACAACACTTCAAAATTAAATAACTTTATTACTTTGAACTCAAATGAAGCACAATTTGTTTCTAGTGTTTCTTAAATTAGTGCCACGTGTTTTAACAGTAGTTTCGATTTGTAGCTCAACTTTAAAGTAGATTTTTGAAAAAAGAAACTGAAAATACTATTTTCGCCTTACTGAAAAGTCAACCTCAAGTCAAGTCAAATGTTCGAATGGCATATACGAAACTTCAAGTCGATAGCCGTCTAGTTAAACCATTTAAAATACATCTGAAACATTTCAGCGACGATTTCTAGAACGTTTCCAACCAAATTTTACTACGCACTACTATTGCTACATGGCTCCACATAATGCAAATTATTATGATCATTTATATTTTCATAAAATGCTGCAAACGCAAACAACAGTATTCACTATCAGTAACCCTATCAACATGAAACCCTAGGAGTGGACAGCAATTTCTGCTAGAACTAAAGAAGTGAAGAGAAAGTTTTGATAGGTCCGTTAGAGTATGGCAGACTGTGAAAATTGATAAGAAGCAGTTGAAATTGAGCGGAGGGCATTTGAAAGGCGACACCCAATTTTTGTGTTTCATGTTGATGAGAAGGATATTTCCATTTCAAAACGTTATAATTGATTACGTACTTTACGCAATCAAAACATGATTCGACAAAAGCCCATTGCTTTAATTAAGTAATTCACCCGGTTCGATAATGATGCAATTACATTCAATTGTGGTTAAACAATCAAAACAGACATTCTCGTGAAATAAATCAAGCATAGCTTTTCAAATAGACATATCTAACATTTGATAGGAATTGAGAAAAGTGAGGTAGAATTTCCAGATGCTTTCCATACACTGCTTACCACACACATAAACAATGTTAGATACGTCAGTATGACATCTAGATTGTTACATACATCGGTTGAATACGTCGGTATTTTAGAACGTTTAGCACTTCCGTCATGTCAGATGCACCGGTCATAATTTTGAAGCGCAGATACGTCGGTTTGCTGTCCCTATCTGAATTATTTGCTTCTCATTCAAAAAGAGCAATTCTCGAGAACTTTTTCAAAAGGACGTGAGTAGCAAAATGTAAAAAACAGGTTGTTTATGTTATCACACAATCATGTATATGCCCATATTTGATGAACTTTTTATTGGATTATTCTTGAAAGTTTTAGTTATTTTATTTTTTTTTATAAAACGGTGTAACATCACTTTTGCACTTTTTGGAAATTATGTAGATACGTCGCTTGTGCTGAACAGCAACTTGGGAAACATTGTTATATTATTTGAATTTCCCTAAACGACGCCTTAGTAAAAGGCTTTATACCGCAAGGTTAACAATTTAGATATTTTTTTTAGTATAACTTGATTATTTTCATAAAAATATGTTTATAACGTTTTGTTGCAGAAAGAAATGTATACGTCATTTTGAAAAGTTCGAAAAAATATGTAAAATATGACGACTTGACGTAACATTTCAACGCAACAACATTGGCATTAGCAGAATGGCGTATCATTTTCACGAAAATAACATGCCACCTATCATACTGACTTATCAAAATGACTTTTTCTGTGGCAGACCGTTGTAAAAATCATTTTTTTAAATTAAACTTGAATTTCTTTTCCTAGTGTGATTTTTAAGCACAGTATTGTACTATATTTTACCAATAAGCCGTTCAGAAGAATTTAATTGGGATAAATATGTCCGGTTTTCAAATAGGAATAAAAATAAACTCAAAAAAATTCAATGTTTATTTCTCGAGTACTTTTTCAAAAGGACGTATGTGGCGAAATGTAAACAAACGCTTTATTCATGGCATGTTATTAAAAATCATGTATATATGCCCATATTTGTTGAACTTTTTGATTGATTATTTCAGAAAGTTTTGATTAACTTTTTACAAAACGGCGTCAAATCATTTTTGCACATTTTGGAGGTTATGTAGATACGCCGTTTGTGTTGAAAAGTAACTTGCGAATCATTGTTATATCATTTGAATGCCCCTTAACGACGTGTTTGCAAAAGTTTTTATACAACAAGGTTATTTTACCACGTTCATTTTACCACGTTTTTA
>JASCZW010017709.1:0-16628 GCA_034211315.2 Aedes japonicus | reverse complement strand
AGATTACGGCGGCGTATGTTGATGTCTAACATGCTGAGCAGTGAAGAACAATCAATGTTGCCTTGCAGGAGATCGCCAATAAAACAGGCTTTTGCCACTTTACGCCTTCCATCAAGTAGATGCAGGTTGATGAGCTGGCACCGACTGCTATAGCTGGGTAGATTGAACGGGTCTCTCCACCTGAGATTACGTAGGGCAAATCGAATGAATTTCCGCTGGATGGCCTCAACACGCTGGATTCCATTCTGGTAATAGGGAGACCAGACAACAGAACAATATTCCAGAATAGGGCGGACGATTGCGCAGTAAAGCGATTTCAAGCAGTAAACATCCTTAAATTTTTTGGCAAAACGGAACAGGAACCTAACTGTGATGACGCCTTAGACACGACGTATGCTACGTGGTCTTTGAAAGTCACTTTGGAATCGATGAAAATCCCCAAGTCCTTAACCGTCGTTTCGCGCTGCAGCTCAAGCCCTGCCAAAGCATAACTGAATTGGTAGAGTTCACGTTTACGGCCAAATGAAATCACCGAGCACTTGGACACATTCAATGTCATCCGGTTGATGCGACACCATTCAGCGAACGAACCCAGCTGTTGTTGCAGAAAAACGGCGTCTAGTGGATGCTTTATCGCGTAGAACAGCTTATAATCATCAGCGTATGAAAGTTTTAGGCATTTGAGGATGAGATTGACATCGTTCATGTAAAGCAGGAACAAAAACGGCCCAAGGTGGCTGCCTTGGGAGCACGCCGGACAAAACTGGAAATGGTGACGAAACGTGATCACCGATTCTGACGGACATACTACGATTGGTCAGGTAGGATCGCAGCCAGATAAGCAAGTTGTTGCTCATTCCTAATTTATCAAACTTGGCTATTGCTATCTGGTGGTTCATTTTATCGAACGCAGCGGAAAGATCCGTGTAAATAGCATCTACTTGATTACCGTTTTCAAGCTGCTTGACCAAGAAAGAGGTGAAGCACGTCAAATTAGTGGATGTCGAACGTTTGGGAATAAATCCATGCTGATCCGGTGAAATATAGTGCGCGTAGCTCTGCACTAGCTTCCGAAGAATTATTATCTCAAACAATTTGGATACTGCACTTAATGCAGCTATGCCCCGGTAATTTGAGACCAGTCTCTTGCAACCTTTCTTAAACACTGGGAAAACATATGACTGTTTCCAACAGTTCGGAAATATGCCAGTGGACAAAGAAAGATTGAACATCTTTACTAACGGAGACGCAAGCATTTCCACGCACCGTTTCAGTACAAGCGATGGAATACCGTCCGGACCACATCCCGTTGAGGACTTCAATTCCTTGCCAGCTGCAATAACCATGTCATTGGTGATGGCGTAATGCACTCCGGAGGCAGGAAGACGGGGCACATTACTAATGGCGAGCGCGATATCCTGCGGGTCGAGCAGCTCGTCGGAGAAAACGTTGCTGAATTGGGAACGGAAAATATCGGCAATACCGGCGACGCAATCAGCTTCAAGCACACCATCCGTCATCGTGGAGGGTAAACCGACTTCCTTTCGCTGATCATTGACGTGACGCCAAAAATTTTTCGGGTTGGACTTAAAGTTGTTTTGTAGACGGTCTTGATAAGCGTTATAAAGATGATCGTTTAATTGCTTGTACTCAGCGTTCGCTTTCACGTAACACGATTTTGTAGAATCGGTGCGATATTTTCTGTGTCGTCTAAGAGCTGCGTGCTTCACTCTTTTTAGGCGCTTGAGAGCGGAATTCGACCAAGCTGGTTTACACAGAAAAAAATAATTAATTTTAACAAGCGCGTAAAATTTCCCCTCGTGTAATTCCAAGCCAAAGGAGCGTGAACAACGATATTGTTTGCAATTTTTCATACAACAGGCTTGATTCGGGCGTTATCTGGCTTAAATTTACATGAAATATCCCATTATGTTCTGCCAAATCTAGCATTCCCTTTATGTGCATTAGATAACGCAGAAAATTCAGTGTTTCTTTTTATCTGTGTAGGTGATTGATGTTTCATCCTCACTGGAACAAACTGATCGATGGCATATAGCAGTACACCAGACATTGTCGATGCAGCGAGGTTGACGTCAGAAGCATCGAGGATCTCATCCCAGTCAACAAGTCCTAAGAAATCGTTCATTCCGCTGAAATCAGCCTTACTGAAATCATAAAAAACACTTTCAGAGGAATCACGGAAGCAACACAATGGATTTACTGCAAATTTCATAACTAAAGGTGGATGATGCCGACAGATTTTAACTAGCGGTGCTGGTGCTTCAATAACTGTGCAATCCTTACACAGATCGTCACTAACAAAGCACAGATCAAGCATGCGATTATTCTCGTTTTGAACGCCAGTCAGTTGCCTGAGCTGAGCGGTACTATACGCATCAAGCAGTTCTCGTGATGTCATGCCAATCGTAGATCGAGAAACGATAGGAAAGTAGTGCCCAAGAGAATTTTGCTGCCAGTAAATCGTACCCAGGTTGAAATCGCCGAGAATGATCACTTTGTCCCTCGGATTCAACTGCGAAATGACCCAGTTCAGCGAGTCAAGATGCTTTTCGATAAGAATCGCGTCATTTACTCGGTCGGGAGGAAAGTAAATCACGCAAACGTAGAGCGATGCATCGTCAGTAGCCAATGCAGCCCATATTTGCTCTGCCAATGAGCTATTGGGAGGATCGACCGAACGGGATTTGAATCTCGAATGAACAGCTAGCAGAACACCGCCACCGATACTCTTGTTGCTGTTAGAAGGTGACCGATCTTGTCGATAAACTGTGTAGGAATCGTCAAAGAGTTGATTCGTCGTAGTGTTTCCGTTAAGCCAGGTCTCGGTGAGAGCGTAAATGTCATAGCAACCATCACTAAGGGCCAATTGATACTCGGCTAGAGAACTATTTATCCCACCAACATTTTGGTAGTACACCAGGACACTCGAAGTAGCAGCTTGTCTTGGTCCTCAGGTGGCAGTCATGGGAGCTGCAGCTCCCTGCGTAACGGTTTGTCTCGTTATCTCAGATGGATGAGCGCCTGATTGATCGGCTGCAGAGCGAAGCTGATGGTAGTTGCTAGAATGAGTGGTTTCGATCAGACTCTGGACATTCGATGAAATAAAGGAATACTCGCCGGGTAGAGGTTGCTGGAAGACCCTTTCACCACATTCGACCACAGGACCAGGACGACTATGTAGAACGACGGCAGCGTGTGGCAGGACTGGGTCAAAGGGCTCAAGGGCTTCCAAAGGGCTTCCTACGGCGCGTCCTGGTGTCCAGAGCGGCTGACAGTCTGATCTGGGTATCTCGTAGCGATTGACTACATCATTACTGTCCATTTGTTTATCTAGTTGGGGTGCACTCGAGCTATGATTGGCAGCATCAAAGACCGTATCGCTAGCACAGGAACGTCTGAATTGCGACGGCTCGACTGAGCTAGGCGTCCGGCGTTCCGGGTCCAATGACGGTGAGCTCGGTTGATAAGTGAAATTGTGCGAACATGATGTTTGGTTCGAAGCACTGAAAGCCAAAGAAGCATCACGAAACGAATCGTTCGGAAAAGCAGCGTACTTGCCTGCGGTAGAGGTTCGGAAGATCCCGTCTCCCAACTCAAACACAGGGCCGGAACGGCTGTTGTTCGCTGGCGGGATGGGCTCGACTGCAATGAGAGGGATAGGGACTTCCTTTGGACTTCTGGCAAGTGTGCGTTCCGGTGTAGAGCAAGATGACAGTTGGTGGTCGCATCCGAAACTATCCCAAATAGGCACGATAGAAGAAGCACTGGAACACGAAAACTCATCAGGCAGAGAATTGTTACAAATCGATGCATACTTGCCTGAGTGAGGCAATCCTTCATCCTTCCAACCTTGCGGTTGAGATGGTGGCTATGCCCATCAGTTAGACATAAGCGGTTGCTTAACCGATAATAGCCCCCTCCCCGGAGTAATACCGGGAAGTGGTTGGCTGTATCGGGGAGGGGGGGGGGTAGATTTTTAGTGAGTCAAGGAGTTGGCATTCTCATCCCCACACCCTGAGTTCTTCTGGAGTCTGTATGCAGATTTCCCATCCCGTCTAAATAAGTATCTAGCCTTGGACACAAACTAAACATGACACAAACGATACGTCCAGCTACCCCAGAACATATGAACTTATCTCCAAATCGATTCAACCAATCTCATCACTGCAGATTATAGCATCGACGTCAACATCAACTTCTTAAGGCAAGGGTAGGGTGTCAATTGAAAATATAAAAATGTTATCTAGGATGTTGAGTTTGAGTAAACTATTTAGAGTTGAGTAAAAGCGCAAAGAGTAAAGCCCTAAAAACATAAAATGGAAAAAAATATCCTCTATTCTAATTCTATTCTATTCTAACGTTTACACAGCCAGTTATCAAAAGCATCCTGGAAAATACTGTAACCAGTATTTTTTTTAGCAATATTACTATTTGTGGCATATTTGAAATATGACAAAAATATTAAAACGACCAGGCCCACTGTGTTGCGTTGGTAGTAAAAGAAGATTAAAAAATAAACGGCAATAAAATTATCCATTTGATGAATAAGTTAATCAACAAATATTTTTATATCGTAAGAAAGATGAAACGGGGACAACCGTCCTTCCGTCTCGATTTTATATATTTAGGTGAATCGTTGGGAGTGATTTTGCTAAGAAGGTTAATGTCACTCCATTTGTCCTGACTTCTTTGAGAACGACAAAGGTATTTCCACCTTGTGTGCTGGCTGATGACCGCAGGTTTAAGCGCCATTGTTCGCTATCTGAAATTAGTAAAAGAGAAAAACTGTGATGGGGATTACTTCCGTGTGTCCTGGATATATCCTAGCCTTAATCCTGTGAAACGAGAAAAGTTATAAAATGATCCCATACTGTGACATAAAGTATAAAATCAATTTTCGATGTGCTATAAAAGTGCCTAAGTTTTTGTCGGATAGTTTGCTAACCGAGTATACTTATATTTGGTATAGTTTGTATACCTTCTGTCTGAGTTTAGCCCTGTCTATTAATGTATGTCAAAAGACATAGGAGAAGTATAGATGTAATATTAGAATAAATAACTGTCAATGGTAAGTAAAACAAACTGCTTGTTAATATGCATGAATATGCAATCTTTTTATCACTTAGTTATCATATATTTATATGTTGTATGTGAATAGCCTTTTAATATTTTTTGCAGAATCAACTTTATCCATTAATAGCAAACACAATTTATTTGTTATATTCTATGATCTGGATCTTTCAAACTTAAAACTTTTCAATTTGTATCATATACAAGTTATGAGATAATCGCAATGAACTCAATCTATAGGATTTTGAAATAAAATATATGTGAAAAACCTTATGGAAAAAAAGGTATATGTGTTTTTAAATAATTTATGATATGATACATTTTTGGAGTGCAAGATAGAATGGAATGGGAAGAAGAAATAGTATTGTCGTCACTCATACAAACGTAAATATATAAAAAGGGTACTTAGCTGAATTCAATTCGACACTGTCCCGCTTTTCCATTTGACCAAACGTGGTTCGAACATGTTGCTCTACTGCTAAAAGCTAATTCGAATCTTCTCTTCTGCTGTCAAACCTAAAGTCCAATCGGCCACAGCAACTTGGTTGGGTGCACAGCGCATGCACTTCCGACGAACGATTGAAGTTATTCAGCGTTCCTGGTGGCCTTCAACATTTCTGAATACGGTTTCACTTTGAAACGATATCCGTGCGGTAACAACTGCTATTTTCCTCAGCAAACGTTCACTCACTAATGACTCCTCGAAATTTTCTTCAGATCAATCGCAAACGTCATGGAGAGATTTAATCGTTAAACCAACCGAATTTAATTTAATAAACATTGGTAAGCGAATAACTTACAGTATTCACTGTTGTAAAGACTGTTGATTGATTTAAAATTAATATAAAAATATGCATTCTCAAGAGAGAAAAAAACGCAGTAGAAAAAGAAATAACACGCCGATTTTCAGCGCGGGTTACTTCGATCTCCAAAATGGAAAAAAATATCCTCATACAAAAACATTAAATCACCAGAATAATTCAACTGGATTAATGAGGCGCTACTTCTAGCGATAAGTGATCTCAATGTGAGACTACACTTTACTAAATCGCATGGGAACGTTGACTCAGTTTTGGAAAAAAAAAAAAAAAATGAAGAGTTGGGGGCGATCCAGGCGTCGTGGCATTGCCTCAATACCTCTCACGCCAAAGCCACGAGTTCAAATCTAACCCCCGGACATTTTACGAAAACTTGACTACGATGGGAGATGAACCAGCCCTGGGCTGAAAATTTCGATAATCAAGGAAAAAAATGGATTTACCTAGTCTATGTATGAATCGAGTTATTACGAAACTGACTCGTGGGTCAAATTGTGACCGTGTGTACAATTTTCGGCCGTGTGTGAGTCCACTTCACTTTGTCGCACAGGTACTACCAATCATAATCGTAAAAAGTGGCCAAGGTAAACAGCTGCATTTTTGATTTTATATTAGCTGAAATTATCGAGATAACATTTAGAAGATCACCTCGAACCCTAAATTCTATTTCACGCATCAATCCAACACCATCCATCCATCCAAACCCATACTAGCCATACGAAACATCGAAAACAAAAATCCTATAGCATCAGCAATGCAATTAGGCAAATTGAAAAACGAGCACGGAAGGCAAGCAGAAGAAAAAAAAAATGAACGAATAAGGCAAACATTATTTTATAGTTCTGTGAACCGCTCCCCCGAATGGCTTCTTTCTCCCCCCCTCCCCATTAGTGTATAGGATAAACTACCGTTCGAGTCGCAAGCTGCTCCCCTGAGTTTGCACTTTCCTTGCTGCTTTCGTACGCCATGGGATGCGTCGTGTATTTAACACCAGTGACTAGCCGAAAACAAAGACCGAAGGGTTTAGGAATTAAGGGGGTTATTTTTTTTTTGCATTTATGATTACTCTACTCTTACCCTCTGTTTGCTTTTTTTAACATACGGATGCCACTCCTACGCTCACACTGATGGAACACATTAAGGAGTGGATCATTTCATAATTTGATAGCCCAAAAAAGTTGATCCGTGGTAAAAACAATATTTTCTTTTGAAACTGTAAAACTGCCTTCGTTATCCTAACATGTCGTACTAAACTTTGCTGCAGCCGTGGTGTCGGAACCAGTCTTATTAAGTTATTGTAGGAAAACACGTTGCAGTCTTATTTAACCGAAAAACAAAATCAATTGCTTGGCAAATTGGACTCTGGGTTTTGCAGGCTGTGCTTTATTTGTAGTCAACATCACGTTATACACCAGCAGAGATTACGAGATAGAGTCTGCATTTTTACAGGTGTCAAGACGGGATAAATGATGGAAAACAAGTTTCTATTGTTTTTCTTTTTTGCTAAATTATCATATATGTTAACAAATACAATCGAATAATTTAACTATATCATAAATATTTTATGACATATGTGGATTGGCTGAGTTTAATTATTGATTTAATGTTTCCTGCATCTGAAATCCGTAATAGGTGGAGCACTTCTTCACCAATTTTCGTTAATTTTAACTTTTACTCAGCCGAATCAATAACAGCTCCAGCCACGTCCTTGTAGATCAATTAGGGTAGGGATGGAATGAAAAGGTCGTATATTTTACTGCACTTCAAGGGGTATCTCAAAACAGGAAAATGTCAGTGGATAAATAATTGTGTGTTTTTATCTTGGTGGAGGAGTCAGTAGTAAGTTAAACTAATTATCCGTATTTGAGTATTATTTTCCCTTAAAAGGATCTTATATAGATATATAAATACTTAAATATAATGAATCCTAGCAACCTTTGCTTATCTTGACAGATACGTGTATTTCGTTAATAATGTGAGGACTTATCAGGTCAAGTTATTAGTACGAGACACTGAAGAAGTCTGCACATTGTAGACGAAATACGCGTATCTGTCAAGATAAGCAAAAGTAGTTGGAATTAAATGAAAAATACTAATATTTCTCCTCATTTCTAGTTAAATATTATATTATTGGTACTATACTATTGGTAGTAAGGATACTATTGAGGTCACTCACAGAATTGTAATGTTTTTTCATTAGAAAAACAAGGTATGTTTACGTAATGCTTGAAAGCCGATTTGTACTGATATGAACAAACAGAAAGGATGCTTTAAGGATCAATCACAAAGTTTTACAGAACCATCAATCGTTCCGAAAATGATTTGAACTTACCGTGAACAGTGGATTGAGTTAAACACAAGTTTTTGCAAGGTTCCGTATTGACAAGTCAGCATTTGTATTTCGTCCGTACAAAATCCGGTCATGCACGCGCTAAAAACGAAACATGGAGTATAAACACCAAAATCACAGTCTTATTCATCAAAGTCTCCAAGCTATACTTCAGCGAAATTTTTCATACCTACGTGAAATATTTAAAAAGTTACAGGGATTTGAAGATGTCCGGATTAATGTGGATACAGACCTTATCAACCTGTAGCTTCTCTTGGTGAGCTTTCTTGCTTTGGCTTTTCTTTTTCACCCGTCATGTTTCGCTTCTCCTTTTCCGATTCTCTTATTCCACTTTTGTTCTTCCGTTGATAAAGGGCGATACGGTCAAAATTTGGTCAATATCAACTTGACGTATTTCTTTCAATTTTGCATTTAAAAAACCTGAACACCCCTCATTTTGAAGGTGTGTGTGTGTAGAATGTTGCTCCTATTTTGATTTTGGAATTCACTCTTCAGTTGTCAAAATGCCATCCAAGCAAGAAGAGCAGCGTATCAAAATTTTGCTCGCGCATCGCGAAAATCCGAACTACTCGCACGCAAAGTTGGCAAAATCGCTAAAAGTTGCCAAATCAACCGTTACAAATGTAATTAAAGTGTTTGGGGAACGTTTGTCGACAGCCAGGAAGTCTGGATCGGGGGGAAATCGAAAACCGGAAGCCGCTGAGACGACAAAGAGAGTTGCCGGTAGTTTCAAGCGAAACCCTAACCTATATCTCCGAGATGCCGCAAATAAGCTGGGTGTATCGTCTACAACCGTGCATCGAGCCAAAAAACGAGCCGGACTATCGACTTACAAGAAGGTAGTGACTCCAAATCGCGATGATAAACAAAATACGACGGCCAAAGCGCGATCCCGGAGGCTGTACACGACGATGCTGACGAAGTTTGACTGCGTAGTAATGGACAACGAAACCTACGTCAAAGCCGACTACAAGCAGCTTCCGGGACAGGAGTTTTATACGGCAAAAGGCAAGGGGAAAGGTAGCAGATATTTTCAAGCACACGAAACTGTCAAAGTTCGCAAAGAAATATGTGGTTTGGCAAGCCATCTGTACCTGTGGCTTGAAAAGCAGCATTTTCATAGCTTCCGGGACTGTCAACCAAGAAATTTACGTGAAAGAGTGTTTGAATAAACGTCTGCTGCCTTTCCTGAAGAAACACGGTTGTTCCGTACTGTTTTGGCCGGATTTGGCATCTTGCCATTACGGTAAAAAGGCCATGGAGTGGTACGCCGCCAACAACGTGCAGGTGGTTCCCAAGGACAAGAACCCTCCCAACACGCCAGAGCTCCGCCCAATTGCGAAATACTGGGCTATTGTCAAGCGGAACCTAAAGAAGACCAAAAAAACTACTAAGGACGAGCAGCAGTTCAAGGCAAACTGGCTTTCTGCGGCGAAGAAGGTGGACAAGGTGTTCTATTCCTCCACTTCTCCTTCTCTCTTTTTTGATCGTTTATTTTCCGTCGGCTTATTTCCTCACAACGTGGTGATAATCACCGAAGTTAGGAAGACAAATCTACCACCTGGACCCTACATATCGCACTCATCAACACATGAGCCGGGGCCAATGGCTTTACTTCCTTTCCGAAGGAAGACGTGACCAGTTGTTTTCGCCTTAGAAAAGCCACCGACATCGACTGGGACCCACTGGAGTGTCAACTCCACTTCTCTTGTCTCCTCTTTTCTACTTATGTTTTTCTGCTGCACTTCTAACTTCTTATCGATTAATTTTGTTCATGCTTGATCGTCTATTTGCGCTTTTATATACTTCTGCTTCTCTCCTTCCGTTAACTTTCTTCCGCTTATATTCCTCTGCTTCTCTTGTCGCACTTCTTTCGTCTGCTTCTTTCCATTCTGCCCCTTCTCTTCTTTCGTTTCTCTTCATCCGTTTTTTTTATCTGCTCTTTTTCTTCGGTTTTAATTCTTCCGCTTCTCGTTTTCCACTTTTATGATTCCATTCATTTTCTTCCACTTCCGTTCTTCCCCGTTTCTCTTCCTTTTCCGCTTATCTACTTCCGTTTTTTTTTCTTCCGGTTCACTTCTTTCGTTTTTTTCAAGAGTTTTTGCCTTCCACTTTTCTTCTTCTTAAACTTTTCGTCCGCTTCTATTTTAACGCTTGTAGTTTTTCGCTTCTGTTCATCCATTTATGTTTTTCGTTTGTATTATTCTGCTTATCTACCTCCATTTATCTTTTTTTGCTTTTTTTCTTTCACTTCTCTTCTTTATTTTCTCTTCATTCGCTCTTATTCTTTTGTAACTTTTCTTCCGTTTCACTTCTTTTACGTTTCTTCTTCCGCTTCTCTTTTTCCACTTTCTTGCGTCAGGTTTACTTCTTCCTCCTCTTTTCATCCGCATTTCTTCTATCGTTTCTTATCGTCCACTTCTTTTCTTCCACTATTTTTCTTCCGCTTCTATGTTAACACTTTTTTACTTCGTTTTTTTTTTCTTCCGCATCCTTCCTTCCACTTCCTTTCTTCCGGTTTACTTCTTCCTCGTCTTTTCATCCGCATATCTTCTACCGTTTCTTACCGACCACTTCTTTTCTTCTGCTATTTTGCTTCCGCTTCTATGTTAAGGCTTTTTTAGTATTTTCTTCCGATTCTTATTTTTCATTTCTAATATTCTACTTATCTACTTCCGTTCTGCCGCTTCTCTTCTTTAACATATTTGCTTTGGTTTTTCATTTTCCACGTCCTCTTTTTCGATTTACTTCTTCCACTTTTCTTTTTCCGCTTCTTATCTGTTTCTTATTTTCTTCTGCATTTTTTTCAACGCTTCTCTTCTCCCGCTTCTTACTTTTGTTTCTCTTTTTCCACTTCTCTTCTTCCGTTTCTCTTCTATCGTTTCTTTTCTTCCATTTCACTTTTTCCACCTTCTCTTCGGCCGCATCTCTTTTTCCACTTCTTTTCTTCCGTTTCCTTTCTTCTGGTTTACTTCTTCCTCATTTCTTCTTTTGCTTATTTTCTTCTGCATTAATTTTTACACTTCTATTCTTCCACTTCTCTCCTTCACTATAAATGTCCCTCCAATTCTATTCCTTCGCTTCTCTTTTCCCACTTCTCTTCTTTCGATTCTTTTCTTTCAGTTCTCTTCTTTCATTTAGATTTTTCCTCTTATCTTCATCCACTTCCCTTCTTCAGCTCCTGTTCTTCCGATTCTCATTTTACATTTCTCTTAAGCCGCTTAACTACTTCCATTTCTCTTCTATCGCGTCTCACCTTCTGCTTCTCTCTCTTACTTCTCTTCTTTCGTTCTCACTTTTCTTCTTCCACTCTTCTTTTTTCGCTCCTATTCTTCCATTCATTTTCATCTACTTCTATTTTTCCACTTATCTCTTCCTACTTTTGTTTTTGACTTCTCTTCTACCGCGTTTATCTTCTTCCGCTTCTCTCCTTGAATTTATCTTTTTCCGCTTCTCCTGCTTCTATTTTTTTCACTTCACTTCTTGCACATCCTTTCTTCCATTTCTGTTCTTCCGATTTTAATTTTTTCGATTTTCGTCTCGCTTCTTTCGTTAAACTATTTCCGTTTATCTTCTCCCGCCTTGCTTCTCCTGCTTCTCTTTTTCAGCTTCTTTTCTTCTTTCCACTTCCTTTCTTTCGGCCCACCTCTTCCACTCTTCTTCATCCACTTCTCTTCTTTGGCTATTTTCTTTCCGCTTCAATATTTACAGTTCTCTACTTCCACTTCCCGTTTTCCGCTTCTGTTCTTTCAATTCTCATTGTCTGATTCTCATTTTTCGATTCTCATTTTTAGTTTCTCGTATTCCAGTTTCTCTTCTAATACTTCTCACTTTCCGCTTCTCTTCTTTTACTGTTTTTCGCTATCTTCTTTCGTTTCTGTTCTTCCACTTCTTTTATTTCGGTTCGCTTCTTCCGCTCATCGTTATCCTCTTCTCTTATTCCGCTACTTTACTTCCGCTTCTATTTTTCCACTTTTCTTCTTCCACTGCCATTTCTCCGCTTCTGTTATTCAAATTCTAATTTTTCTAGACTTATTAAACTACTTCCGTTTCTCTTTTTCCGCTTTTCTTCTCCTGCTTCTCTTTTTTCGCTTCTTTTCTTTGCCTCTATTCTTCCACTTCCTCTCTTTCTGTTCACCTCTTTCACTTTTCTTCATCAACTTCTCTTCTTCCGTTATTTTACTGCCGCTTCTATTTTTCCACTTCTCTTTTTCCATCTCTCGTTTTCCGCTTCGGTTCTTTCGATTCTCATTTTACAATTCTCATTTTTCGTTGTCTTTTACCAATTCTTGCCTTCTGCTTCTACTTCTTTTGTTGTTATCTTCTTCCCTTTCTATTCTTTCACCTCTCTTCTTCCACTTTTCTTCTTCTACTTCTTTTCTCTCGGTTAATTTCTTTCATCTTTCTTTTTCACTTCTTTTCTTCTGCTTCTCTTTTTTCGCTTCTCTCCTTATGCTTCATTTTTTCCGTTTCACTTCTCTCGTTTCTCTTATACTTTCACTTTAGTTTTTACTGAATTTTCATCTTCATTCAAAGTTTCCAATTTTTGCTTTTACTTCTTCTCTTCACTTCTTGCATCACTTCTTTCTCAGCATAAAATCTTTCAGCCCTATTTATATTTGCTTCTGCATTTATTTATTCAGTTTTGTGTGATATGTTCTGCTTTACTTTAACTGGATCCTCTAAAT
The DNA here is from genome assembly GCA_034211315.2 of Aedes japonicus. Taxonomy (NCBI): domain Eukaryota; kingdom Metazoa; phylum Arthropoda; class Insecta; order Diptera; family Culicidae; genus Aedes; species Aedes japonicus. The sequence continues at coordinate 3,681 of JASCZW010017709.1, read as the reverse complement.
CATCTACTCAAAAAAAATCGTTTGTTTTTTCATCTTCTTCATGAATTTTTTTTTTGTTGGAGCGTAGAGACGCAGTCCATTGAGTTGAACTTTTGTGGTAATTTCTCATCATGTGATACTTTTTGCTTCCCTTCATCTGCATCCTCTTAATAATCTCCTCGAATTCGTTTTCACTGTCTCTTCCTTCGTTCATTTCTCCTTCTCTTATTTTCGCTTTCGCTTCTTCGACGTTCTCAATTCCATTGCCTTCCTTTCGCTTTTTTTAATGTCTTCTTTTTTCCAATTTTGTTATAATTTCGGAATTCACTGTTTTCATCATCAGCTTCAATTTATTTATTCTCTTGTCTCAATCTTCACAGTCTATTGAAGTTCCGGAGTGTTTGGAGGGTTGACGTCTTTTGGTACAAAAACTACATTATTATCTTAGTACCAGTCTAAGACGGGCCGGGCATAGTGGCATAGTAGGCATAGGGCATAGTAGCACACTTGTTACAAATCAGTTAAAGTGACTGCTTTCGGACTCAAATAAGTCACAATTAAGTTGCTGTAACCCTTTTTTACCGCTATGTGCTGGTTGGGTTCCTTCTCCTCACAAGCTTCGATGTACATTGGTTACATGCAGGAACTTCAGTAATCGCCTATTGTTATTACCTTCGTTACATAATGCCACATGCCACGTTGATTAGATCGATTTCGTATTTTGCTGATTTGGACCGATATGTACAAGCAGAAAGGATATTTTTGGGGCCACTCACAAATTTGTGATGATGGTTTTCACGTAGAGATTGAGATCTGAAATGGAGCAATATAATCCATAAATAAGGATGCGGTTGGGTCCTTTAAAATAATAATTAAATTGAAACTGAGATCTGTATCCGCAATAATCCGGACACCACAAAACATGAAAAACATGAATTTTGCGTTATATTTCCGTCGTATTTGTTTATTTCAGATTCATGGGATGTGTTTCAACAATTCGTGAAGACAAAACATAGTTATTCGGTATTTGCATACAATTTTCGAGCTTTGCGCTTAACTCCGTCCATTAGGGTTTGTACAGACTCTTCATAAATCATAGAAGCCGTCTTTGTCCAAATTTGCTGGAAGTGTTCGATGTCTTTGATTCCTTGCTTCTTTCCAGAAAGCTTCCGCTGCATCAGAGCCCAATATCTCTCGATTGGTCGTAGCTCAGGGCGATTTGGCGGGTTTGAGGTTTTTGGTACAATGTTCACTTGATTTACTTGGTACCACTCCATCACAGTTTTAGCATAGTGGCATGATGCCTAGAACAAAGGTTTTTTTTTGTGACTTTTGATGAAGGGTAGCAATCGCTTCTGCAAACACTCTATCTGATGATCCTTGTTAATTGTGCCTGTAGTGACGAAAGATTTACTCTTTTTGCCACACGTGCAAATTGCTTGCCACACAAGGTATTTTTTGGGAAATTTCGATGGCTTCTTCGTTCTGAAATGCTCAGCTGTAGCATTTCTGGCCAAAGCAGAATAAAAAGCCAGCCCTGGAAGCTGTTTGAAATCCTCCAAGGCATAAGTTTCATCGTCCATAACAACGCATGAAAACTTCGTCAAATATTCGCAGTACAAACGTCGAGCCCGTGATCTTGCTGCCAAGTTCTGTTTGTCGTTGCGATTTGAAACTGTTTTTACTTTATACGACTTAAGTCCATTCCTACGTGCAATATTTCAAAAGTTACAATGATTTGAAGGTGTCCGGATTAATGTGAATACAGATTTTAGAAATAGGAAGAATTGAGAACCAGTTTGGCCCCATTTAAGCCAACAGTAAGTATGCTCTTGGGTTCACTCGTAAATTGTGGTGATCGTTTTTCGTTTGAAAAAAAAAGCCAACTTTTAAGTTACGCTTAAGAGCCAATTTGAACCAACTTAAACCAACAATAAGGATGCTGTTAAATTCACTTACACAGCTTTCTTCGACCTCACATTATACTCTAAGTTTACTCTAGATTCGACGCCACAAGCAGATGCCAAAAATCGACAAAAAATTGTAATCTTGTTAGATTGAATCTTGTTGTTGACCAAGTTCCAGAGCTCACTTTAACTAAATTATCAAACTTTATGAAACCACACACCCGCATGACCTCGGGCAGAGACAATCATTTCACCGCAACCACAATCAACTTGACAAAGAATCTTGTCACTCAAAATCAAAATACGGGCCACGGTGTCTCCTGTCCTCGGTTGTGTGGGCTCATAAAACCGATCAAGCCCAAGCGAAAACATGTAGGCATATTTCCGTGCAATTACTGTTTCCTTCTCAGACAACAGAAAAACACTCCAAGACAATAAAAAAAACACTGAATCCCGCCATCAAGATATCCACCACCAACCGAGGCTTTGAGCAGGGCTTTCGAAAACGTACGATCCTACACAAAGTTGTTATCCGCCAACTCAAAACCTTACCTTTTGCCGTCGTCGTCGTCGTCGTTGGAAATTTTGCGATAAACTGTGCGCCCATGGTCTCTAAGCTGGCGACAACATAATTACACTCCACACTGACGGGGCACGCGATCGAAGCGCTATATCTTCCCCCTACGCAAGCCCCTTCCAAATCTGCCCATTCAATCATCCGATGTGACGTTGAAATGTGTTACGAGTTGCGGAAGGTTCGTGATCAACGCGGTGATCTGTTTATGTTTTCACAAATTTCCAGCTGGGCGCTTCCCTATAATGGCACACCACGGACTGTTCTCTGTCACAACTTCCATTTTCCTCACGATTATTAATAAAAGCGTCATTTTGATCGCGCCATAAATTAGAAGGTAATAAAATCCATTGCACCGGCGAAGATCGTTGATGAAAGCAGCGCTTTTAGTGCGACACCTACTCACAATCTGTGGGAGCAGTGCGGGTTGCCAGGTTGGTTTGAGGAGCGGTTGTTAATTTTCGAGAGCATATTTTGGGAACCCTAAGTATCATCCACAGAAAAAATGAAACCCTCTGCATAAAATCATCCAGACCACACCCGCATGGTGAGTGAGACATTGTGTGACGTCTACAGCCGCTATCCATCTTCTGAACCGGAGTACCTTTGATTACAAGCCGCCGCGAACTCCACAAGCACCAACCGTAAGCACATTAGAGTTCACTGGATCGGAAATGTCGTCAGCTCAATTGAATGGTGAAGCAAGCCGTGTAGGAAGCTGAATGAAAAAAGTGCCGACGATCGGCCTCAGATCTAGCTTTACTAGACGAACACAACGCGGAGGAGTAATCCATCTGCTGATCGATAACGCTCACCCATCTAGTTATGATCTGTGTTGCCTGCACACTTGGAGAGCAATCGACATTGGATTCGTTCATTGAGTCGAGCAACCACGCACAATCTCAGCATTCTCGTTGAGAAGGGCTTAATTACTTAATCTTTGGTTTTCGGTGCGCTTACCTTCGTAGGTGGAGGAGGAGGAGAGTCGAAGGCGTGCTGCGTGGTCGCAAACCCACGAGATCACGAAATCAATTCTGCATCGACGCCAACACTGACGCCACCGGACACCTCTGAATGAATTTGAGCCGAGAGACCTTGCGCGAGACCTACACGTAGTATGCAAATGGTGCCTTGCTGGGTGGGAATTGGAATAGCGTTAATTATGATGATTGAACTTGGACGCCTTATTGAACGCCTGCAAGCTTCCGGTGGAAGTATCCT
>JASCZW010017708.1:0-16628 GCA_034211315.2 Aedes japonicus | reverse complement strand
CGTTTCAATTGCATGTTACTTGTTAAAATCAATGAAATGTAATAAGATTTATTAAATACATCCGTATGGAATATATAGGAAATAAGTACATATATAAAGTGTATGTAGTTTGATTCAACAAATGAAAGGAACAGCCTGTATTCTAGGATAATGATTTTTGAAATCGTATACTTGCATTTTCAATTTCTTTCTGCTAGTTCTAGGGAGAAGTAATAATATACATAACGATTGCTGTCAAACTTTAACATAATGCAATCAGAAGCACTCTGTATTAATGATTAATTTCAATTGCTGGTGAATGCTGCTTTCTAAAATTATTAAAAATTGTTACGTATGTAATACGAATGTTTGCCGAAAAATGATCGAAAACCTCATGGAAAGTGCATCTCGATCAAACGTAAATCAACTTTCTCACCTCAAATCGCAATCGCTAGTTAAAAAGCACTCAAAAACTAGAAGTTGTATCTGAAATCCAAAATAGCAAATGAAAGAAAAATCTTCTGCTCTTGCTTCTTGCATTTTGCACTAAATTACGGCTTCGTGACAGTAGTCTCTGTAAATTTAGATTTGAGTGAAAGTGATCTACGTGCCATCGGTATACATAGTAAAGCACTATAATCCAAATTTAGAGAAACATTTAGAAGTTGTTCGAGATAATTGGAAAAACAAAAATTACAAATTATGTAAAAAATAAAATTACTACTACAAAATTATAACAGTAATGATTAAGCAATGCAGCATATTGGAAGTCAGGGTAGCTCATATTTGGTGAAAGGCCATTTTGTGTATGGTGAAAATTCATTTCAGTAATAAGTAAGTGGAGTATCAACAACGGTGCTCTTTGATTCACAAGAGTCGGGTAGAAAACCCGGTCCTGCTGGCCAACAATCGACAGAAGATGAGGACTATTTCGACATCATCCTTCAGCATCGGTCGTAGATATTAAACATCATGAAGTAAACGGCGGCTTATATTGTACGTACCGAAGCCAATGGGTAACAAGACTCATCGGAAGCGAAGCAAACAAAACGAAGCACCAAACAGGTTGAATATGTGAAACCGGGGGCTCCAGAAAGCTATTACGACAAACTACTGACCAAAACAATCGGGCTGTGTTATCACGGACGATGAAACAAACATAAACCTGATATTAAACTCTTGAGACCGCAGTTTATACCTCTTCGAGAAAGAATGATCCTGGATCGAAGGCGAAGCCATTTACACCCCGAAAAATTCAGCACCGGTAATGGTGGCAGGCTATATGCAGATGTGGAAAAATATCTGGTCCATTCATTACGACGAACTGACAGATAGTCAAATATAATATATATATATAAGGTATCTGCAAAATATATTGCTGCCGCTTTATCAAACAGCACATAAGAACAATATAATTTTTTGACCTGATCTTCACTTCATACCCGGTTCTCTAATTATACTGAGTGGTACAAAGGAACAATGTCGTATTTGTACAAAGAAAATAGGTCCATCAAAAAGAAAAAGAAAACGCATGAAACCAACAGATAGTAGTGAAAAAATTTAGAAAGAATTAGCCGAAAGTGGAAAAATGGCAGGAAAGCAGTACACAAGAAGCTTGTAGCGATTATTTTAAGGAAAAATTAGAACTCGCCTTCCTACACAAAAAAATCAAGCAATTTAAATAAGGAAGTAGAAAGAAAACATTTTTATTTTTATATTTGAGGAATAAAATAATCAAAAACTGCTTGTAGTCTTTTTTTGTTGAGAAAGGAAGTATATTTATATTTTTCGGAACAGTCTATAATACGCTCCAAACCGTTGTCCTGTTGAATAATATAGCTCTTTTTTACACTGATCTGCAGAAGCAAAACCTTCAAATGTTCTCAGAGAGATGATAGAATACGGCTAGCAATCACATTGATCTTTCAGGATTTGAAATTTACCCTCTTGTATGGTAGCTTTTAAACTGATCCTAGATTTCTTAAAGTATGAGAAAGAGTGCCCCAAACCTAAAAATAAAAAGACTTCCCGGGCTTGAGAGAAACACTCTCAGTTCCTTGAGAATACTTCCCTCAGGAATGGAAAAATATTCTCTACAGAGAGTCGGGAAAACTTCTCAGGGAAGAAGATTCCGAGAACTTACCCACATGAATTTGAAATTACATATTATCCAGCGTACACGGGAGAGGGCACCCAATTTTGAAGAGGATTTTTAGAACTTTTTCACAACTTCAAAAGTTTAGAAAAAATGAAGAGATTCAAGTTTGTGGAACTTTTCAGAGGTTCTCAAGAGCCCCCCAAAACTCAAAATGGAACATCCCAGGCATTCAGAGAGAAACTTTTACAAAGTTCTGGAAGAGACTTACCCGAAGGCACTACCTGTAATTTCTCAAAATTCAGAAACGACTTCAGAAAGCTTGGATCATGCCACGTAATGGAAATTTCGGAGAGAACTTCTCTGAAGGATGTGAAGGACTTGTACAAAATTTTGTTGGAACTTTCCCGAAGTACTTGAGTTTCCAAAATTCAAAGACGTTCTGAATTTAGAAAGATATTTTCAGAGGTTTCGGAATTTCTGAAGTTTGGGAACAAACCTCTCAGAATAACAAAGAAAGCCCCGGAAGCATAATGGAGTACTTTCAATTAGTTCAAGATGTAATTTCTCATAAACTCAGGTATAAACTTTCCCAAAGTTCATAGTTCATGAAACATAAAAAAATTCTTTGAAATTCTTGAGAGAACTTTCCTATAGTTTTGGAGCAACGTTAAGTTCAGGATGGAACATTTCAGAAAATTAGAACGAAACTAAGCAAAGGAGGTCATTTGATTCTCAGAAAGGCTGGAAGGTTAGTTGAATTTCCAGGGCATTCAGGGCAGCAAGAAACTCAGTTGGAAATTTTCCCAAATGTTCGAAGAAACTTTGCAGAAGCGCCGCAGAAGAACATTGTCGGAAGATCGGGAGTGAAGTGACCGAATCATAGAAGCAACCTAGCAAGGTATTCATATGACCATAATGACCTTCACCGCTCATGACACCATATTAAAATATGATAAACATCATCTTTAACAGTTCGCATCGTACCATGACCTAGGAAAAAAATCATATATGAATTACAGTTGCTTGGTTTCCATCTCACCTTGTTTGATGGGTTGTTGGGTGAGAAAACTACTTCATAAGGAAGTAAGCAGAAATTTCAAGAAGGTTTCAAAAGTTCAATGCGGGGTATTAATGAGAATAGGCATAGGTATGCAACCGCCCGAAGTTGCTACTCCGTTGTTGCCAGATCAGCTATTATTAAACGAGAACAGAGATTATGTAGAAGAGATGTTTGCTCATCACCATGAAGGCACAAGTGAACAGTAATGTTTTTACTTTCTAGAATGAAAGATATAAAGACCGGTATGAATATGATTGTCTTGTAGATAGATCAACGCATGGTTCAGCGAACTTTGTTCTGATCTTAGCGTCCTTCAGGTTCCAAAGTAGGCACGATTGCCAGCCATAGTATTGCCTTTTGTATTTTTCTGCTGGTGTCATTCCCAGGCACCAATTGAGCCAGGCCGTTCGTCTGCTGCCTCGATTTCATCACCGTCGATCTGAGCTCGTGCCAGTTCTCACGCTTAGGCCTCTTCCCTACACTGTTCAAAAACCATGTCCTTCACATGTATTTTCAACGCATTAATCTGTGACTCAATCCTACTGCATCGTCTCAAGCGGCGTGCTACGTGCTCAAGGTCGTCGGTGACCAGCACAACTAATTTAAAAAAAAGAAACAATTTATAACTCAAAAATTTAGATTCTATTACCCAGCAGATGATTTGCGTTACCCAGCATCATAAACTTTGACAACTTTCAAATAATATTCAGTACTCTGGAATGGAGGCATCATTATATGACCCTGGATATCTGGATTCTACGAGACGTATTACTGAATCATGATCACTAGCTTAAACATTCAATACAGGTGAAAGGTAATTGGGTATGCAATCTTCCAGACACAATATGAGAGATAAATTGATTAAAATTATAAGAATGTGGTATGTAATATTCGTGACATTTGAAAAATTCAATGGCACGATTTGCAATCGAGTCCGGTTGACGACTCGATCACATCCAGTCGACTTCTGTAATACGCAATTTTGCTCGACTCGACAGTGACAAGTATCAAGTCGAGTAGCTCCACTTCATGTTTTTCGATGAAAATTTTGGATTTGCTCAGCTAATAAGATTATTTTGAACCTGTCTGCGCGTGCACTGCGAAAGAAAACCACTGTTTCCTTCAAATTAAACCAGACCAATATGGTTGAATGGCATCCAAATTCATCTTACTTGACCCCAATTGATTTTGTTTGGGTGATTTGGACGACAAAGTGGTCAACATAATGGTATATAACAAAGACAATTATTTTGAAGCACCCAAAGCAGCATTGTTGAAAAACACAAAAATCAGGTAATGGATTTATTTTGTCTATGTCAAAGTGTTACCTCTACATTTTACTACTGAGCAAGTCAGCCAGCATTTTATACTAGCATAGTTTCATCGGCAGAAAATACTACTGAAATTTTCCTAAAGGACCCTATTTACAAAGAATTCTGAAAATTAGATACAAAAGGATTTACAAAAACAATTCTACCTCAACTTTTCTAAAGGTCCTTTGTTACAAATAGATGATCTTTTGATATTGCCCTGACTACCCTGAAATTCTTTCCCTAACTCTTCCTAGAATAGGTCAAAATTGATAATTCTATAGCATTCCTTAGAAGACCATTCCCCAGAAAACCAATAGAAATTCCACCTAATCAGTAAGCTTGTTTTCTAGATAATAATCAATTAAGCAATATAATACTAGTTTTCTTACAAGATCTGTTCATAATAACGCTGGGCCAAATTACAGATACAAGCAGTGGATAGAAAGGTAGCAACCATTATAGGGAGTTCTTTTTAAATCAACCCCTCCCCCCCATGCAGTACCACTTGCGTTGATTTGATATCTGAGACATAAAACCAATAACATTTTATCCAATTTTCACGCTGCCGTACTCTAACAGAGCAATTATATCGTTTCATATATTTCTCTAGATAATAAATTTCTACTACTAAAAGCTTCAAGTTGATAAAACGATATTTCATCCAAAACTTCTTAAAATATTATGGGTGTTTGCCCACAAACGACTATCGATAAAACATAAGATATAAAATTTCTTCAGCAAATGTCTCTTCTTCTTGATATTGATCTTCAACTAAACATAATGTTTTTGTTGAGATTGTGCATGGTTAACAGCTAGACTAACATTTAAAAAAAATGCCGAACTACAATCAACACGACGCAGAAAGCAATGTTTTGTTTTGTAAAAAGTTAAGCGCTACAAAAATCAGTAAATATTTTTTTAAATTTTTCAGTCCAAGTGTACTATTTGATTTATAGTTAAGATCGTCATTTCGGTAACTGCGCTAATACTACAGAGTGCTCTTCTAAACTATCCACATGGTATTAGCTTTTCAAAATCGGATTAAAAGTTACGAAAGTATAAAAAGTTGCAACTCTCAAAAGCATAACTTAAGCCCACCCTCCAGACTGCTATATTCCACGAACCATAGTTTGCTGAAAGTTTCATTTCGGAAGCGGAATTAATTTTTCTCAGTTTAATTGATTTTGCCATAGTCCGCCTTGTTTCTCCACACGTAGAGTAAACAGGTGTAATATGCCCCCTTTGGGAAAATAGTCAACTAGGTCGTTGTTTTGTAGTGCTGCTTATTGCTTGCGCTCTACTTAGTGTTCTAAATGCACTTTCCATAGTTATTAATTGAGAGCTTTCGATGCCAGGTATAATTTTTGCATTAGTATGCCAAGGGAGCCAAGATTTTTTCCATACCGAAAAATTCCTAGACCAGACCGGGAATCGAACCAAGTCACCTCCAGCATGGTATTGCTTTGTAGCTGCGCCTTTACCGAATGAGCTAAAGGAGGGCCCAGGCACGGAACACGCAACATTCTATTCTCCTAATCTAATCTAATCTCACACTAACGCAGCCAATTCTTGAAGGCATCCTTGGAAAATGATGGTTTTTTGAATACATCATTTCTTCTTGTCATCGGCCAGGCCAACTGCGTAGTGATGTGCCGCAGAGAGGATTCCACGAAATAGAGCGATTCCAGAAAGATCTAAAATCGCTCTACTACTTTGAATCAAGGAAGGAAGAAAGCGTGGACCTCCCGTACCAAACGCTTCCATGTAGAGTTAAACAGTGTGATAATTTGTACCTTATCGTTGGGAGCATAGATGCTGGAAAGATTAGTTTATGCTCCTTTTGCCTGTGGATGAACTTTTGCCATTTGAATCAAAAGCCTGGCAATAAATGCCAAGGTTATAGCGCCTTATCTTGCTTAATGGGGGGTACGTGGACCAAAATTTACGACGATGGATAAAAGCGAAGCAGAAAATAGCATAGAAAATATTGTAAAGGGATGTTATAATATAAAATGAGAATAACATGTGTACTGTCTGTATGTTTTCGATTGTAGTCCCGCTGCAATTGTAGATGGACTTGCATTATCATTGCCATGAAAAAGGAAAAAACGAATTCAAAAAGTGCTATCTATCTATAAATAAAAATGAGGTTGGGAGTTTCCTTTGTCACGATTTAACTCGCGAGCGGAAGGACCGTTTGGCAAGATTTTTGCTTTGTTGGATTCGTCTTGGACACCGGAAGGTTCTTATGATGGTTTGAAACCCCTCCCTTCTCTGGAAAGGGGGGCTCCCATACAAGTGAAGCACAAATTTCTGCATAACTCGAGAACTGATCAAGCAAAGGAACCCAAATTTAGCATGCGGAAGTTTTTGGAGGCAAGCAATGTTTCTATGGTAGTCAGAGACCCCTCTCCTATCTAGAAAAGGAGGCACTTGTAAAAATAAAACAGAAGTTTCTGCATATCTCAAGAACTAATCAAGCAAATGGAACCAAATTTGGCATGTGGAGTTTTCTGGAGGAGAAAAATGTTTTTATGGTGGTTTGAGACCCCTCCTCTCTCTCATCTAGGAAGAGGGCGGAGGTGGTTCCATACAAATGAAACTACAAATTTCTGCATAACTCGAGAACTAATCAAGCTAATGGAACCAAATTTGGCATGTGGAGGTTTTCAGAAGGCAAGAAATATTTCTAAGTTGACTCGAGCCCCTCCCTTCTCACAAAAGGAGAGCTCATATACAGATGAAACACAAATTTCTGAATAACTCGAGAACTTATTAAGTTAATGGAACCAAATTTGGCATGTGGAGGTTTTTGAAGGCAAGAAATGTTTCTATTGTGGTTTGAAACTCCTCCGCTCACTGAAAGAGGGGTCTCTTATACAAATAAAACACGAATTTCAGCATAACTCGAGAACAAATCAAGCAAATGGAACCAAATTTGGCATGTGGAGGTTTTTGGAGGGTAGATTTCTATATACATAAAAATGAATTTCTGTCTGTCTGTCTGCCTGTCAGACCCTTATAGACTCGGAAATTTCTGAACCGACCAACGTGAAAATTTATATGAAGGGGTTTTTGGGGCTGGGGAAGGTTCTTATGATTGTTTGAGACCCCTACTCTCTCAGGAAGGGGGGCTCTGATACATATGAGACACAAATTTCTTCATAACTCGAGAACTAATCAAGCAAATCGAATCAAATTTGGCATGTGGGGGATTTTGAAGGCAAGAATGTTTCTATGGTGGTTCAAGACCCCTCCCCCTTTTGAAAGGGCGGGGGGTTCAAACAAATGAAACTCAAATTTTTATTATAATCGAAGAGCCCCGTGTGATGGTTCGAGAACTAATCAAGCAAATGGAACCAAATTTGGCATGTGGGGGGTTTTGAAGGCAATCATTGTATGGTGGTTTGAGAAACCACCCCCTCTGGAAGGGAGGGCTCCCATACAAATGAAACACAAATTTCTACCAAAAATGAGAATTATCCAGGATACTTAAACACAAAACGTGTATTTCTCGGGTAAGAAGCATGTTTTGATAGAAGTTTGAACCCCTGCTTATTCAAGAAAAAAAAAAACTCATTCCGAAAAAAACCCATAAAAGTGCCAGTTACATTAAATTTTCCTTCATTTAGTTGCAAGCGTAGCAGCGCACACACCTTGTTCAGCTAGTACCGTATAAAGAATACTTACATTTTTCGTGGTAGGATAAGATTTCAGCATGCTAGCTTACCGGGGTCGCGCTGCCTCCTAAGGTATAGCGACGAGATACAACGTTTCTTATTCAGCCGCTGTTGGAGCCGCATCTCCTTGGTGGACAGACGCTCGGCACGCATCCCGTCAATCTAGCTGAAGTCAGAAGGAGGCAGTGCCCAGGCTGCACTACCAACTAAGTACGCAACCCTTAGCTGGCGGTCTTTTTCATATCTTGACCCGTGGAAGCATGAGGTAGGAACTTGTGAGGACCAGAGCTATGTTGCGGGGACGCACGCTCCATCACAATTGTCGACTCACCATTTTGCAGCCCGGAACACGCAACATTCTATTCTCCGAGGAAAAAGCTCCAAATGGAAGAACGAGACCGCAGAGCAATGGAGGAACTGTACCGTGCTAATGACACACGTAAATTCGATATTTGCAGAGACTTTGAAGGCAAGCTTCTGACAGATGAGTGTGAAGTGATCCAAATGTGAAAGCAGAACTTTGACGAGCTCGTGAATGGCAATGTTACAGCAAAGGAAGATGAAACAATAATAAATCTAGAAGATTACAGGTCGGAAACCCCAATCATCCAGAATGTTGAGTAGGAAATTGGTCAGTAATAAACCACAAAGCTGCTGACGTTGATCATATCACTGCATTGAGTTACCAAAATTCAAGAGGAAGCGTATTTATCGGAGGATTGGATGGAAGGTATCGTGTGTCCAATCTATAAAGGATAACAAGCTGTAAGCTGGAAAGCATCAACTGTCGTGCGATTACGTTACGATCGTGTTTCAGCCGTCTTGTTTTGTTTAACGCCGTAATTCAGAGTCACTACCAATTCATCAGTCCAGCTCGTTTTGATGTTGAATCCATCGGCAACATGTCGAGGTACAGATTGGATTGGAAATCCAAAATTGGAAGCGTCACAAGAGATGCTTAGCTTTTGAACCTTGTAGATTCCTCGTTCTAATGGGTGGCCACCAAATAGCGAGAGTGGAAAGCATTTTTCGGGAAAAAACAACAACAAAAAGTACAGTTCAATCTGTTTGATTTTATATAAAGCGTCGACATTAGTCTTTAAACTAGGTTTAATGAATAATAGGATATGGTCCGTGGTCTCCCGTGCGAGGCAGCTTAGTCCTGATTGTAAGGGTGTACGGAATCATATTGCGACACACACAAATATTCGGCAAAATTCGCCCGTTCTACCAATCATCTTCAAACTTTCAGGGAGACAGATAAAACATGTTATAAATGTTGGCATTGGGGAATGGGGTGCTCCGCTTTCCACACGAGCAAATTGCTTGCCAAATTATATATTTTTTGGCAAATTTTTACATCTTTTGCTTTCTAACGTCCTCAGGGACATCGAATTTATGATGCGCAGTGAAAAACTGGAGCCCCGGAAGCTGCCGGACGTCTGCTTTTACATACGTCTAATCATCCATAACGAGGCAATGTGGTTTAGTCAACATCTGGGTGTAAAACTTCCGTGCACGTGTTTTACCTACCGTATTCTGCCGTTCATCGAAATCAGGCGCCTTTCACAGCGTAAACAAATACGCATTGAACTAATTCCTCCCAAAATTTCAATAGAAAATACCCAACGGGTAAAAAGTTACAACCATTTAAAAGTGGTGCAATTTTATTCCGTAAAGTGGTGCAATTTGATTCCTCCTTGTCCACTTTATTCGTCACAGAACGCCAGCTTGCCTTGAACTGTTTCTCGCTCACAACAGCTTTTTGAGTCTTCTTTAGGTTCCGCTTGACGATGTCCCAATATTTTTCGATTGGGCGGAGCTCTGGCGTGTTGGGAGGGTTCTTGTCCTTGGGCACCACTTGAACGATGTTGGCAGCATACCACTCCATGGCCTTTTTCTGTAATGGCAAGATGCCAAATCCGGCCATCATGGAACGGAACAATTGTGTCCCTTCAGAAATGACAGTAGACGTTTTTGTAGGCACTCGCTCAGATAAAATTCCTGCCACAGCCTGCCACACCAGATATTTCTTCGCGATCTTTGACAGTTTATTGTACTTGAAAATATCTGCCAACTTTTCTCCGTCCGGTTGCCGTATTAAATTCCTGTCCAGAGAGCTGTTTAAAGTCTGCATTGACGTAAGTTTCATCGTCCCGTACCACGCAATCAAACTTCGTCAACATCGTCGTGTACAACTTTCACGATCGTGCTTTGGCCGCCGTGTTTCGTTTATCGTCGCGATTTGGAGTCACCACTTTCTTGTTAGTCGACAGTCCAGCTCGTTTTACAGCTCTATCCACGGTTGAAGGCGCCACCAACCACGGAGAGGTTGGGGTTCCGCTCGAAACAGCGGCAACTCTTTTTGTCGTCGCTGTGGCCTCCGGCTTTAGATTTCCCCTCGATTCAGCTTTCCTGGCTTTCGACAACTTTTAATACGTTGGTAACAGCTGATTCAGCCACATTCAACAATTTCGCCAATATGGCGTGAGAGTAGTTTGGATTTTCGCCATGCACGTGCAAAATTTTGAAGCGTTGCTTCGCTTCCTTCGACGACATTTTAATAACTGAAGTGCTAATCTTAAAATCAAAATAGAGGCATGATGCAACACGCACACATCTTCAAAATCAGGGGTGTGCAAAATGCAAATGTTTAATTCACGATACTACTGTTTGGTCATGTTTTTTAGTGTTTTAAAACGAAAACGACTTCACTCAGTGTCAATTTACCGTTCAATGCATTTAATGGAGGCAAAATGGTCTTAAAATTTCTTTTTCAGCTGACCATAATAGGATAATGTGAATGAGTCCTAAATGATGTATAGCACCACATTCAAAACAGTATTCTACGCGTTTATAATGTCGAAATAATACCTTTGATAGGAGTAAAAGAGATTTAAGAAAACTTTTAAGATCGTTGTTAACAAGCTGTGTAGGTTCTCATAAACCTGACTAAAATGTGAAAACTATAGGCACCTCTTGGTGCCATAATAAAATAAATTTTATTTCTAGTGGCTTTCATAAAACTTTAATAAATGAATGTAGCTGGATGAATTTGACAATGTTATTCGGGAAGGCAAGTCAATCCATAAGAAGACTGAGCATAATCAATTATTTCCGGTGAGATCTTTGTGTCTAAACCTCGCGTAGGATTTGAAATGGGCTTATTTTCGATGATAGGTTTTCTTCATCGACCTTCTCTCGGGCGAAGTATGTGGCTGCAAAGGCATTTTCCATCAAATTCATTCCTCAATGTACAAGCAAACGTCCTTACCTGACCTAAGCTGTGAGGGGAGCCCTAAGCTTTTTAATTGATTTGTAAGTGTTATATTTACATAAAACAACAATCATTCGAATGTTTTCCAAGGCCATTCATGCAGTTGGAACTTGTGAACAACCCGTCTATTTTTTATGCGAATCTTGTCTAATGTCAGTTGGCAGCGCTAAAAAATCGCTTGATTTTAAAATTTGGGAATATTTTGTTTCGGTGAGGCGTTTTATGCACGTGCACTGTAATCCTTGTAATTGCTTCGAGTTCTAAACTTGCATTGGGAAGAAAGATAGTGAGAGATACACGGACCATGAGATATTTACGCAATTTATCTCAACACGCAACCGCCAACTTACTTTCAAGCATGTCTAGCAGGAAAACAATTTCCCCTTTCCGTCATATAGGGTTTAGAAGGGCTTTAGTCCATTCCTGGGATTTTCTAATGCAAATTACTCGGAAATCATCAATATGTTTCACGATGGATAGCATCATACAGCAAATCAAATTAGTTATTATTTTCTAATGGAATAGGTTAAAGCCCCTTAGTGGGCCCAAATTTGTTCTACACCCTACATACGCATGTACGTTGTCCAAATATGAGACGATAATCGGCAAACCACTGCAATGGATGACGACGTCGACGATGAAGTTGGTGATGGTAGTTTGCATGTGAGGGAATGTTGGCAATTGCAACAAATTTTCAAATCATATTTTGTATTAAAATGATTATGATAGATGTAACGAGCGTTTAAGGGTTCATCAGTGTTTGTGTAGAGTTATGTGTACCAACCTACGATTTGTAGGGCGGCTTATGGTGAAATGCGGGCCACTGATTGTATTCCGTACTGTGGTGGACGGTGATTATGATGTTTGGCTATAGCTATGAACATATTGAATCGTCAGAAAGGGTTATTGTTTAAGGTGGGACATGCGAAGCATGAGGATATGTAGTGATTTACATTAATGGATTTTGCCTATTAAAATAATCCTTGCCTTGAGGATTGAATTGGTCAGTGTTTTGAATCGTGTATCTTAATTGAGATGAATTTTTCAATCTACTCTATAAACGTACTCCTATTTTCATTGTTTGATTACTGAATTTATATTATTCTAATAATGAAAATTAGATTTAGGTCCCGTGTCTTTGATATATTCAGGGTCTTCTATGGTTTTTATTCTTTTGTTGCAACAATCCTTAAACCGTCGTTTTAAGTAAAAAACTGATTTTCTCGTTGGCTTTTGCAAAGACATTTATCTCTGATATTTTCTCAGCAATAAAGACTACGATAATAACCGAAATAATTGGTAAAAGACCGTTCAAATGCCCTTTCGCTCGTTTTCAACTTGCACTTTTAAATTTTCACAGACTGCTGTGCTCTAAACGCACAGATTTTTTTTTTTAATTTTAACAAGCGTGTAAAATATCCTCTCGTTTAAATCCAAGCTAAAGGAGGCGCAAACAACGAAATTGATTGCAACTTTTCATGTGCCATACAATAATATTGGCAATCTTTCATACAACAGGCTGGATTCAGGCGTTATCTAGCTTAACTTTACATGAAATATCCCATATTTTTCTGGCAAATCTAGCATTCCCTTTATGTGCATTAGATTGCAGAAAATTCAATGTTTATTTTTATCTGTGCGGAACTATCAATACTTTCTTTTCATTTCTCTTCGTTCTAGCAATAAATTAGTGTCCATTTTTAGAGCCTCTAATGTTGATGGAAAATTATCTGCTTATGACAAACTTCATCAACCAAAATAAGCCTAGAGACCATCAGTTAACAATCTTGCTATTTTTTTGGTATCACTGCTCAACAAAAACAATGCAAGTAGTATTCCGTCTTGAATTTGAATTATTGTTTCTAGAAGTTTCTAGAACTGGCTTAGAAACACGGTAATATAGATTTTTGAACAAAATTGCAATTGTGCACAACTACGTGGCTGACGTTGATTTTTTTTCATTTTTTTTTATTTTGACGTAGACTACGTCTTACGGCAAGGGTAGGGTGACAATTGAAAATCTGAAACCAAGCGACCGTCACGATATTTCGTTACAAATTTAACATTAATAACTTTATAAATGCTCAATAGATTTTTAAGATGTTCACATCAATCAGTTAGAAAGTTTCCCGCGTATCAATGCAACTATTAAACACTATCCGCTAACAGTATCAAGCTTCTCATGATAGCCCCGGAAGCATGCCACTTTGGTGGTTATTTGTGGACTACCGGATTACCCGCCGAAGGATATTGCCGAGGAACTGAAACGATTTAACCTCAAACTTATCAAGGTGTTCCCCATGAAGCGAGCAGAGAAATGAAACCATCGGGATCTGCTCTATCTGGCCCAACTGAAGAAGGGTTCGGTCAAAATGAATGACCTTTGCAAAGTTCTTTTGGCCATGGGACAAGGAACTGTCTCATGAAACCGCGCTGCGGCAAGTGAGCAGGAGCACATGAAACGGCGAGATGCGAACAAATGGAGGAGACTGCTGAGCTCAAATGTGCCAACTGTGCGTCAAACCAAGATGGCCAAAACCGCGCCTGCTCCAAGCGCGCGGAATTTGTTGAAATCCGGAGAAAAGCGTCTACCCGAAACGTGAATGGGCGAAACCGCCATGAACCTCCTCCGAATACAGTCGAGAACTTCCCGCCGCTCAGGTACAGCGTGCCGAATCTTCCACCTCTTTAGCTAAACCATCGGCAGGAAATCCGCCACCCAGCATTTTCAGTTCAAAAACGCGCCTCTCCCCGCCTGGAAAATCCCAGGCTCAAGCTCTACCTCAGCCCATGCGTCTAATGATGACTCGCTCTTCTCCCTGGACCAGATGATGGAGTTTGTACAAGCAATGTACAGAGGGCTAAGTTACTGCCGTGCCAAGTAACAACCAATAGAAGCTGCCACCAGGGTGTTGCTCAACTTCATGAACCAACATGGGCCCTGAAGAAACCATATACATCCTCAATTTGAACGCTTGTTCTGTTCAGACCAAAACCCTTGAGCTCGGTTTTCTAACAGAGGAGGATATCGGCATTGCCACAATCACAGAGACGCACCTCAAGCCTGAGGTGAATGTTTATATCCCAGACTTTAGGATTGTAGGGCTGGATCGAACCCAATCAGTGTGAGGAAAAGTGGCCATCGCATTACGGCTCAACATCAGCTGCCCAGTTTCGGTTGCAAGTCATCGAGGCAATAGGGGTTGAAGTGGACACTCCCGCTGGCCCAATCAACATCATCGTGGCCTACTGCTCCCAGGAAACAAACACCAGCGACATCTCGGCAGAGGCTTTACGGCAAGATATCAACAAGTTAACTCGGCGGCGGGGGCAATTCATCATCGCCAGCGACATCAATACGAAGCATCAGACATGGGGAAACACCGGGAGGAACCCCAATGGTACCATCGTCCAGCAAGGTTTCGAAAAAGGACACTACACCATCTTGAGCCCGGATTCTCCCGCCCGTTTGAGCCATTCCGGTGCTCATGCTACCATCGATATCTTCCTGGCCAACATCAGGAACTCGGCTCGGACCACTATCCGGTGGTGGCTGAAGTAGGTTCCTCCGCCAACCGTTTTCAAGCTTTCCGGCGCAATTTCCATTGGGCGCGATTTCAGCTGTGCCGCGACTCATCCGTTGACTTCTGCTCTCAGCCGAATTCGTGTGAAGACATCGACCAGTGATTGCAGCAAATCGACGAGGCGATAATCCAGGCTCGGGATCAACACGTGCCAGCTTCCAGATTGGTGAGTAACTCTCTGAACCTCCATTTAGACAGATCTACCAAACATCTCATTTGACTCCGTAATATAATTCGACGCCAATACCTATATTCTGGCCTCCCCCACTTGACGACCAACTTCAATCATCTTAAAAAGATTATCCAAATCAGGTTGATGGATAAAAGAAATCGAGAATTTGCTAACCATCTTCGTTCAATCCCAGACCCTTCCTCTCCCGATCAAAATACGAACCTGTTGGAAAAGCCAATATACTTGGCTAGCATTTTGTGGATTCCCATAACCTAGGTCATGCCATGGTGAGTCCGCATGAATTTGCCGTACTGGAGGCAATGACTAGAGTCGCTGGATCTTCCATAGTTGTTGCTGATGAGCTAAGAATAACTACTGATGAGGTGATATTAACCATCGAAACAACCAAAAACATGGAGGTGTCTATGAAGTATTAAACCTTGAGTTGCTTGGAGCTTGGCTACTTCCCGTCTCGTTGGAAGTTAGCTAAAGTTATCCCAATCCATAAGCCTGGCAAAGACCCTTCCAGTGCAAAAAGCTATCACCCCAACAGCTTATTATCGTCCATTTCGAAGCTTCTCGAAAAGCTGATCCTCAGCCGTTTGCTGGAGTTCTCAAACCAGAATAACATATTACTTCTAGAGCAGTTCGGATTTAGGAGAGGTTATTCCACAGCCCACCAGTTGTCAAGGGTTACTAACATCTTAAGGGGCTATTCATAAACCACTTAGATTTTTCTGGGGGAGGGGGGGATTTTGACCGAAGTCTACGCTCCATCCAAAATTTTAAAAAATTGTATGGAGAAAAGTCTACGAAGGGAAAGGGGAGGTCTGAGATTTTCAAAAATGAGTCCACGTGGTTTATGAACAGACCCTAAGGTGGAACAAGTGTTGGACGTCGAGAAGGCGTTCGACAATGTCTAGCATGACGGTCTTGCTTCATCAGTTCAACTTTCCGATCTTCCTCTTGAAAATCATCAAAAATTACCTAGCGGATAGAAAATTACAGGTCTTCATGAGTGGTTCCTATTCCGATGTGTTCAATGTTGACTCTAGGGTCCCCCAGGGGAGTCTTCTAGGTTCCATATTATTATACATCTTCACGTCAGATGCTCCTCCCCTACTGGGTGGTGGTATTTTGTCTATGTTCGCCGATGACACTGCCAGGATCTACAAGGGTCGAGTGATTCGAGTTCTGACACGGAAACTCCGGGAAGGCCTGGAGGTTCTGTCTGGCTACTTTAACAGCTGGAAGGTTTGCATTAATGCAGCCAAAACACAGACCATTCTGTTTTCACATTCAAAATCACATCGGCTTATTACACCTGGTAGTGTGAAAGTCCACTTCGGTAGTGCTCCTATCGAATGGTCGAGTGAAGTAGTTTATCTCGGTCTCACCCTTGCTGCCAAATTGCTATTTAGATCCCACGTAAACAAAATATCCACAAAGTGCTCCATCCTCCAGA
>JASCZW010017707.1:0-16658 GCA_034211315.2 Aedes japonicus | reverse complement strand
TATGGACCCAACAAACAAGTTCGGGGAATTAACCATTCTGCAGCTGTCGGGAAAGGATGCCGCTCCACTTGTAGCAAACCCATTTATAGTTGGGAAATCAGTAGAGGCATGTGTCGGTGGACTGATTGAAAGTGCCAATACGGAGGCGCGAGGAACTAAATACACATTGAGAGTTCGAGACCCAGCCCAAGTTGCCAAACTACTAAAAATTAGACAAGCTGATCGATGGAACGGGTGTAGAAGTTATCCCACATCCGAATTTAAATGTTAGCAGATGCGTCATCTCCTGCTACGAGCTAATTCGTATGGAAGAAAAGGACATCTTATCAGAAATTGTTTCGGAAAAAGTTATACGTGTACAACGTATTACAAAGATCGAAGGTGGTCAGAGAGTTAATACACCAGCGGTGATATTAACATTCTGCTGCACAACGTACCCGGAGTATATGAAAATCGGCTTGCTGCGTATTCCCACCCGTCCGTACTTTCCGAATCCGATGCTTTGCTATAGCTGCTTTTGCTATGGCCATACCCGTGCCCGATGTCCTGGACCACAACGCTGTTTCAACTGCTCTGGCAATATACACGGTGAGGAAGAATGTGGTGAAGCGCCACTCTGCCGAAACTGCAAAGGAGATCATCGACCAAGCAGCCGTCAATGCCCGATGTATAAAAAAGAGGTCGAAGTAATACGTATTAAAGTTCGTGACAATTTGACATTCCCGGAAGCAAGAAAACGTGCCGAGCAACAGACAGGAGGTAGTTATGCTGAGGTGGCAGCTCGACAAAGTGCAGTTGAAAAAAAGCTTAAGGAACTTGAAGCGGCCATGAAAGCGAAGGACAATGAACTAGTGAAATTGCGCGAAGAAAGCAACCGCAAGGATGAGAAAATGAAGATCATGGCCAATCTCATCAATCAGCTAAAGCAGCAAGTCACAAATAAAGAAAAATGCACAACACCAGAGATCAACACAATAGCCATGAAAACCACATCACAGTAAAGAGCAGAAACAAACCCATGTGATGACAGGTCCTGTAACTCGATCGAGAAACAATTCTCCAGCGATCCACGAAGCAAAGCGGGGCCGTCAGCCGAAGCAAAATTATGACAAACCAGCCATATCACCAGACACAAGCCCACCACCGAAGAGAACTACCACCACAACCACAACACATGACCTCACCCAAATGGAGTACTCCGGCGAAGAGTCTGAGGCATCGGAGACACCCTCATAGCAAGCGCCTTCGATAGTCCCACCTCCCAACAACGTTTGGACAACAATAATGACCCACGCATGAACACGGACAACGAGACGACTCGGTTCGGAAGCGGGAAAGTGTAGTACCCCTTCCGACGCAAGTGCAGAAGGCTGAAAGATCTATCCGGGACGTCTTACTCCAACCCGTTGATGGTGATTCCACCTCTGCAGCCGATGTAACTAGTGATACGACCACAACACGGAATATTTGGGATAGACGGCAGGGAGAAGGGGTTGCCTTTCTCTGCCCTGGCCGCCGCTCTACACCTATTACAAAACCTGATGAAACCATCGAAACCAACAGTGCAGAACACAACGAAGTCTACACAAAGTCTTTCCCCAGTGCCGGCTGTTGCCGGTTTTTCTGGAAGCAATTGTGTAGTAGTTTCGGCAACGGCTGGTACTGTGGGAAAAGGCGTCCCACAGGTCAGTCCTTTTGTTTCCCCTCCACAAACAGCTACTGCCGCACCTGATTTTTTTACAGACGACAACCAAACTATAGCAGAACCCTCGCCCGATGAAAACTATTCGAGAATCCTCCGAATGACTACATCGTCGAACCGAAGACCATCATCACAAAGCGCATCATCATCCATAACACGATCAGCCACAGATCGTCACTCTGGTGGCTGCTTTGCCCTGCAATGGAACGTTCGTGGACTTAGGGCCAATATTAGCGAGCTTAAGCTTCCTCATCGCTGACTTCGAACCTTGTGTCATCGCGCTCCAGGAGACCAAGACGAATCGAACAACCACACCCTCTGACTTCGTCGGTAAGAACTACACGTTACTCCTGGAATCAAACAGCGTACACTATTGGCAACATGGAGTAGGCCTCGCCGTCCGGGAAGGTATACCGTTCGAACGTCTGCAAATAAACACCACTCTACACCTCGTCGCTGTACGCGTCCAGACACCGATAGAGCTTACTGTAGTCTCCATATACATCCCACCGAGTGCTACTCCAATGTCAGGCTGCGTTTAGCAAACTACTCGACGAACTAGTTCGGTTATGTTTCTAGGATATTTCAACACAAACCTTCTCGCGTGTGGCTCGTCAAAATCAATGCGCTTGGCCAATTCATCACCGAAATGACTTTGGATAGGCAGCTCGTCATCCTCAACAATGGCTCTCCTACACGCATCGACCCAGTGACTGGAAATACTTCGGCAATCGACGTAACATTCTGTTCCGAGAGTCTTGCTCGTAAGTTCACGTGGCGAACTTTACTGGACACCAACAACAGCGACCATTTTCCGATTACGGTTTCCATACCTGGGTGGTCGTACCAGCGAACAGTACGGCAGAAATGGCTCTACGACCGCGCGGACTGGTCATTGTACGAGCGCATCACCGC
Organism: Aedes japonicus; assembly: GCA_034211315.2. NCBI lineage: Eukaryota > Metazoa > Arthropoda > Insecta > Diptera > Culicidae > Aedes > Aedes japonicus. Next base: position 14,041 of record JASCZW010017707.1, on the reverse strand, counting down.
CGAAACTATTCGACCGGATGTCGAGTGGAACGTTACCAACTTCACCGAAAAAATAATATCAGCAGCGACTTGTGCTATACCACGAACCAGCGGCCGTGTAGGACCAAGAGTGGTACCATGGTGGTGCCCAGAAGCAAAAGCGGCAATTCGACGACGACGAAAATGCCTTCGATCCTTACGGAGACTGCCGATATCCAGCCCACACCATTCTGAAGCATTGGCAAGATTTCAGGAAGCCAGAGCAGAGGCCAGAAACGTAATCAAGCAAGCAAAGGAGCAGTCATGGGAAAACTTTGTGGCCAGAATATCCCCGAGTAGCACGACGACCGAATTATGGCGAACGGTAAACACTCTCCGTGGCAACCGACAACAGCGTACAATAGTAATCAAGCGAGTGGACGGACTCACGGATAACCCCGAAGAAGCAGCGGAAGAACTGGCAACATTCTACAGCGAAAGATCAGCGACCTCTAGCTATCCCCCATCCTTCCAGATGGCAAAGGCAGCATCAGAACGAGAGTCCATAGGTTTTTCGCCCAACACCGATGAAGTGTACAACATCGATATAACGCTCAACGAACTCCTGTGGGCTCTCGACAAAGGGCGAGGTGCCTCGACAGGTCCCGATATGGTTGGGTACCCACTGCTTCAACGTCTTCCTTTATCCGTTAAAATAACGCTCCTTGAGCTTCTGAACAGAATCTGGCATAATGGTGTATTTCCCGAAAGCTGGCGGAATGCTATTGTCGTTCCGATTCCAAAACCGCACTGCCTTGATACAGGACCTGATGCCTTCCGTCCCATATCGCTCACCAGCTGTATGGCAAAACTGCTCGAGCGAATTATTAACAGACGACTGACCACGGAACTGGAGTTGAGCGGACGGCTTGACAAACGTCAACATGCCTTTCGTGCAGGATACGGTACGAGCACATATTTTACCGAGCTGGAGAGGTCACTACCAAATCAGGATGAACACTGTCTGATAGCCTCGCTGGATCTATCGAAGGCGTATGACAAAACCTGGCGACATGCGATACTGCGCACCCTAAAATCTTGGAAAATAGGTGGCAGGATGATCAACATGCTGCAAAGCTTCCTCTCGGAACGGACATTCCAGGTGACCGTAGGTGGCCACACATCGAAGAAATACCCGTTGGAAAATGGAGTACCACAAGGATCAGTACTTTCCGTAACTCTATTCCTTATTGCTATGCAGCCTGTCTTCCGGGTGATTCCAAGAGGGGTCGACATACTTCTGTATGCAGACGACATTCTTCTTGCAGTGCGACGAGCGAAAACCGATGAACTACATCGCAAACTACAGGATGCCGTCAGAGCTGTCGATAAATGGGCGAAAAGTGTAGGCTTCAGCATATCAGCTATAAAGTCACACACCTTCTACTGCAGTCCAAACGCACGTCGGAATCCAGTGAGTGAAACTGTCATCGATCGTGTACCCGTCCCGAAGACCAACCGACTACGTATCCTGGGTGTAACCCTTGATCGGACACTATCGTTCAAGCCTCATTGCGAAATGGTCAAAAAAGCGTGTGAATCTCGTCTACGGATAATGCGTATGATCGGTGCCAAACTACCGCGTGGCAGTCGTAAGTCACTACTCCAAGTGGGCTCGGCATTAGTGACCGCAAAATTGATGTACGGGATCGGACTAGTCAGCCGAGGAGGGTCGGTTGCCCTGCAACACCTTGCCCCGGCGTATAACAAAATGATTCGATTCGCATCAGGAGCTTTCGTCACCAGTCCTATAAACTCCGTTATGGCTGAAGCGGGTACTTTACCATTCGATTTGCTGGCGGCACAGTCCGTCGCGCGGACTGCAATCCGAATATTGGCGAAGGACCGGAACAACAACACTCTCCCGTTGATTCAACGAGCGTCGGAACGCCTCTTAGAGCTGACGGATGCTGCACTCCCTGTAGTTGCCGAAATCGCAAGACAAAACAACCGTCTCTGGCATGCACGCAAACCGTCGATCATGTGGGATGTTAAAAATTCGTTCGAGCCGGCGACCCACCTGAGAAAGTTCGCCCGGTAGTAAAGCAACTACTCGCGACACGGTTACAGCGATCAACAGTGTTGTACACAGACGGCTCCAAAGGTGAAAACTCTGTAGGAGCTGCAGTGCACGGCAACGGAATATCTTTAATGTACAGCCTACCAGCAGAATGTAGTGTCTTTTCCGCAGAGGCGTATGCCATCAAGAGGGCAATTTCCATCCCGAACATGACTAACGAGCTGACGATCATCACAGACTCCGCATCGTGTCTCCAGGCCTTGGAAATGGGAACTTCCAAACACCCTTGGATCCAAGAAGTGGAGCAAGCCGCACAAAATAAACCAATCCGTTTTTGTTGGATCCCTGGACACTCGGACATTAACGGTAACACAGAAGCAGACCGGCTGGCAAATGAAGCAAGAGAACAGCCGCCAATTGTCGTCCCAATCCCAGGCGAAGACGTACTGAGAACGGTAAAACAAGCGATAAGGCAACGATGGAACAGACAGTGGTATGAGTGCAGGGAAGCGAAACTGAGGGAGATAAAATGCGACACACAAAAGTGGACGGATCGTGGGAGCACCAGTGACCAGCGAGTGTTAACACGCTTAAGGATTGGTCATACACGGCTAACGCACACGTTTCTATTAAAAAGAGAACCTCCACCCACCTGCTGTGGAACGGTGTTGGATGTACGACACGTAATTCTCCATTGCAGAAAATACGATGATCAACGGCGAGAGCACTGTATAAGTGCGACAAGCCTTCGAGATGCCCTAGATAACTCGGAGGACAATACCAGCAATATACTGAACTTCTTGCGGCAAACCGGGTTATATAAAAAAAATATAAAGTTGCAGAACAAATACGGAGCGAAGAAACAACTTAAAATAGGAGCAATTGTAAAGGTAAAAACAGTGAGAATAGGAAGAAATAGTCGGAAGAACTAGGTGAATAAAGCCGAAGAACGAACAAAAAGCAGGAACAAAAATGTTAGCTACACAAATAACTGCGAATGAAGAATGTAGGAAGCAGATTGATAAAGGTAATAGTAAAACACCAATACAAGACGATAGAATAGCTAAGAAATAACTTAATAATGGTTAGTGAGAGGATTGTAGTATAAGAAGTAAAAAGCGAAGAAAAACGAAGATGCAAGTGATGATAAAGAACTTGAAGAATAATAGATAGAAGATGAAAAGCCGACGTAGAAAATGTAAATGATTGTCATGACAATGAAAAAGAAGAAGACTGTAATGATGATGAAAAACAACATAGCGAACGAGAAAGCGGATTCTAGCTGGAGCATATACAACAGCTACGCGGACACGAATGCACCCTAGGTGTAAAGTGTCAGAAATAAAAAAAAAAAAAAAAAAAAATTAAAATACGAATATTATTATATTCACTCTTGACAGAAGTTTTTGTCTCATAACTATTTTCTTTTAACTTTTACTGGTTGGAAATGATTTTCAAGAAAAAATTATGTCAATATCCTTAATATCCTAGTCCCCCAAATACACCGGAGCTGCAGCCGGTTAAGGAATACTGTGTCATTACGGAGCATTGTTTTCAAAAACATCCTAAAGTAGTCGGAGCAAATGAAGAAATGAGGAAATCGTGACTAAAGATTCTGATATTGTACCACAAGTTTAGTCAAAGCAAAAGTGAGGAATTTCAATGGCAAAATTGGATTAAATAAAGATTGATAAACTTAGTTCATGTATTTCATCAAATTCTCTGAAAGTTTTACTGAGTAAAACACTTAATTTTGCCGAATTATTTAAGTTAATGCAGTTTCATCGTAAACACCCTTTAATACTTTCACAAAACAAAATTACACCATAAGAACTTAAATCATTTTTTTATTGAAGCTGAGTGCTAGAAACTACTAAAGCTAAAGTATCGCTGTATCATCTGTACCCATCCGGGGATATCGAAACCATGCCGCTGCAATCTCCACAAAAGGATCCTCAGCTGTTGTGAACTCTATAATGATACAAGAAGAAAAAAGAAAAAAACAGCTAGAGGCCCTTCAATTCACAGCATGCTCTATCAGATGGGCGGGAAAAACGGAAAACTTTTCAGAATCAATTTCACTTTGCTAATCCTGCCCCTCTTCATCGTCCAACAATGAATGCTGCATTTTTCGATTCGGTGCCGTTGTATTAGACTAGCTTACCTGCAGCATACTGAGCACACTTTCGAACTCCCCGCTGCCGATCTGCTCGAAAAAGTACGAGAAATCATTGCTGGTCTCGAGCTTATCGAAGAATAGCAGGATTATCTCGTCCTGAGGCAGCAGTGCTAATATGTCATCGACTAATCCGTTCAGTCCCCGGGTGGTTAGATTTACTGCAATCAATATCGTCCTCATCCAGGGTGGTGTTGTTGATTCCGTGTTGCAAGTGGAGCCGGTCAGACAGGGGAAAGAAAAGAGGAAAGGAATATAAATTCATCAACATGTTGACTTTGGATCATATTTGCCAGCACCTTCTACTGTATATAATGAATCATGTAGGTTCCAGGAAGGTTCTTCCGCGTTGTGCAATTGGTATCGGCTAGGGTGCCTCCGGTGTTCAAAATTGATTAATAATTCAATCAACTACGCAGGCAACCTTATCGTTAGGTATGAAATGATGATACCTACGAGCAAATCGGTGCGTAGGTTCATCATTCAATTCGTTAGCTCAATCATAATCTAAGCTTTTGAGTACTGAGCTGAGAAAGTGCACCCGCCAGAGAGCTGGTGGTTGCCAATTGCACAAACAACATACCGCAATCAGGCAGGAATTTCAGAAATGCAAACAGACATTCACCTGCATCGTTTTCGAATGCACGTCGAATCTGTTTCAAAAAGAACGCTTATGAAAATCCTAACGCAAAGCCTTCAATTCCAATTTGACGCATGGCTTCTCAAGCATAGGTACCGTGACTTCCGGTGACATTGATCAGTCGGGTGATATTGATCAACTTACAAAACGACAACGACTGATTGAAACTATCTTCGATATTATGAGGTTGCTTCAAAATATCGCCTTAATTAGGTTAGAAAATTTATAAACAAAGATTTACAACATTTTCTGTGATTTGGTGATAACATTCACTCTCAAGTTGTTCAATCTAGTGAAATACACGATTTTTTATGATTAATTATGTAACTATTAAGAGCGTTCCCTACACAACAAGTTATGTAAATTTAAGCACATAAGAATGAGTTAAAAGAGATGAGAAAATAAATTCAATCAAACACATCTTTCGTCGCATTGCGTTTGTATCAGTTTCAAAAGAAATAATTTGACACAAAATCATTGTTTGCGTTCCCCGACTTTTTAAAAAACATGAATTACGTCTCGTGTAAAATTCATAATTTCTTAGTGTGTACCACTAGGAGCAGGGTGTACAGGGTGTCTCACAATAGGTGTCACTAATACAAAATGGGATTACAGCATTTATTTTTCTTTTCAAAGATACGTGTGAAAGCAATAAACCATATTAATTAAATTCGAATTTCTCGCCATTTTTCTTGCTAACACACGCACGATTTCCAGAGGCAGGCACAATTTCCTGAGGAGTTTAGTCCAAAATATCAACCAAATGTTTCTGTAGGGCCTATATGTTGAAGCATATAACCCCAAACAAAGTAGTCAAGTGGGTTGGGATCCGTAAAGATACAGGCCATTCTTCGCTTGTGATGGAATCGGGCAAACTTTCAGCGCACCATGCTTGTGTCTTCTTTGCCTTGTGAGCTGGAGCTGAGTCCTGTTGGAAACAATATGGTGTATTCCCATACAGCGTTGAAGCATGAGGAAGCAGATGGTTCTTCAAAACCTGCTCGACCTAATATTCAGTGTTGATTTTCACGTCAGCTTCTTTGAAAAGAAGAGGAAATTATCCATTTCGTGAAACGGCGCCCCATACCATGGTTTTCGATACATTCTGATGGCGTTCTACAACTAGTTTATCTTTTAGAATATGGGCACTACTTTTGCCATACACACGATCATTTTGTTGATTATGACTGTCCTGAAGAAGAAGAGCTTTTCATCCGAAAATAAAATCTTGCAATCACTGTGCTGAACAAAAAGATATCTGCTTTGGACCCTCGCTTACTTTTGACGCTCTGTCAACCCGTGAACCCATTGTTTCTTGTTCGGTTTTCATTTCCAGATCATGTCTGAGGAACCTGTTCATTGAAGCAGGGGACTTTTGAAATTGTTTGCTCAATTTACGGCCAGCTGCGGCGAGATAACGCCTTATTCGCTCCCTCACACATTTGATCTTTTTCTTCATTCTGGCAGTTCGTCTGGCACGTCCTTTGTATTGAAAATGGACATTTGCAGTTTCCTTGAAGCGTTTGAAGTTACACGGCCTAAGCTTTTGCAAATGTAATTTAAAATCTGCTCCCGTATGGCTGCCATGGTAGCTGATAAATATAAACAAACGGAATCGCTTATTTATCTTAAGTGATGAGCGGTCAAAAGTATACACTCAAAACGGATATAATCAATTTTGCTGTGGAAATTACCCAGCTGAAACAAACCAAGACTGAAAAAAGGTGACACCTATTGTGAGACACCCTGTATGCGTTCATCTTTCAAGTCTTAGGCCTATTTAATACCAACTGATGGCAATTGGCACTCACTGATAAAACCCTTCTACACTGCAGCGTAGATGCCCCTAATTTAGTAAAAAAACATTTTGCAGAACATGCAAACATTAATTAACCACAGTACACATTGAAAATTTTGCGGTTCAATGTGAGGCGTGGATGATTTTTTGTGCAACGAAAATTTGTCAACGCAGGTCAACGAAAATCGGAATGAGAATTGATTATGTCACTCCATTGCACGATTTGACGTCCTTTTGATTGCAAAAAGGAGACTACACTGTGGCTATCACCCATTTACGCAGCATTTTCAAACAAACAATTATCATGCTGTAGTGATTCATGCTAATAAGCGTATTTTCAGTGTTGTTACGGTAGCGCGGATCTCGTGAATAACGTGAAATCCGTGAAATTCCGTGGATTTGGCACAGATTTGTTCAACACCATTTTGATATACCAAAAATGAATTAAATGAATTAACAAAAAGAGTGAGCCAGACATCCTTTTGAAACGTTCTTTAAAATGAGACCATTTCTAAACATGGTAACTTGTGTAGCCCATTCTAATGTAGAGGTCGAAACAATATTTTCACAATGGCTCAGTGAACAGCATTTCAATAATCGTATGTGAGAATGACATAGCCAGATTTGTTGTTCCAAAGGACTTGATTTTGAAGGCCAAATTTGAGGGGTAATCTTACGAATCCAAACAGAATCAAAAGCAAAAAGTTGAATTAGTGGAGGCTCAAAAAAAGAAGGAAAAGGAAAAGGAGAAGAAGTAAGTAAGGCACCAGATCTAAAAGCAAGAAGAAGTAGTAGGAATAAAAAAAGTAAACGCTAAAGAAAAAAGTTTTAACAAGATGAAAAATAAGTCAGAGCAGTAACATCGAATAATCCAGAAAAATAATTCCTTGAAGTTCTTTGAAACATAAAGAAAATATTGGGCAGGAGGAACAATCGAAAAGGGGAAAAATTAGCTCAAATTAAGGCTAGTGAGAACAATCATATGTTTGGACGTACATGTTTAATAAATAAGTACTTCATTTGTTATATAATTGACCAAATGTGGATCACTATCTTTGACATACTTTACCTAACGGTTGTATTTGAGTATTAAGCGCCTTCAGGGATGCACTGGGCCAGCGTGGATAACATATTGGGCCGTTGGTTATTTTTGTTGGGGTATTTTTTCAAGATGGTTATGGGTCGATTTGTTTGACTTAGCTCGTCCTGACATATCAAGCTGAACAATGCATAACACAGAAAATAATAATAATTTTAACAAGCGCGTAAAATTTCCCATCATTTAATTCCAAGCCACAGAAGGCGTAAACAACGAAATTGTTTGGAATCTTTCATGCGCCATACAACAATGTTTGCAATCATTCACACAACAGACTAGATTCAGGCGTAACCTGCTTAAAATTTACATGAAATATCCCATTGTTTTCCTTCAAATCTAGCATACCCTTTATGTGCATTAGATAACGAAGAAAATCAAATCTTTTTTTTTATCTGCGATCTGTAAAGGTCATAAGTAACATTGCCAGATTTTATTCGTCGACTTTCTCTCCCTTAATAGTTTGTCTATTAAATGATTTACTGATGTTTTTGACGTATTGGATCCTTAATTACATATTATATTACCATACGGTGTGTTGAAAATACCGGAACATGTTTTTACATAGTCGTAGGACCGCCAAGAGAAAGTCGACGAAGAGATTCCCTCGATGTTACCTAGGACCTTTTTCATTGTTCACCTTGTTATCTTTCCCTCTTTTTAAGTTTTTTTTTCACATTGAAGGTTTCAATTATATCACTGTTTGAACAATGCATCTGATTGGCTCAAATACGGTGATGATCTTGGGGTGGAATGGCCTCAGCTCCCTCAAAACCCTTAAAAAATATTTAAAAATTAACGTTTATCGTAGCATGTCATTTTTACCCCATGTTTAAAATATGTTCTCCGACTGATAAAGCCTTTCTCCTCTATATATTTGATGCAAGTCTTCGAAAGTTCGTGTGTAGATTTAATCTTAAGGCGAGTATTTGTGTCGAATTTGATGCGGAATTGGCGCGGATTTGATTTTGAACTTGCGCGGATTTATTTTTAGATTTCACGTAACAACCCTGATTTTTGCCTGGCTGAGTTCCAATAAACTGGATCATTTGAATAATTTCTGAAAAATGTTCCCATTCCAGCAAAATGGTTAATGGTTTTCTGTGAAATATCCGGAGGTTTTTTACATATTTTCCTGCATTCAGGCAGAATCGTGCATTTTATCAAATATTTTCTATAATTTCTGTAGAAGTTCTTCATTTGAAAATTTCTGTAGCACTTCATTTGAAAATTTTCGCACAAGCTCTCGATACAGAGAGCCCAAATTTTATAAAAATAACTACTGATAATTCATTTTCAAGACGCTTGAGACGCTGATCAATTTCACCCCGTATCAAAGTGCTCCAGATTATTACTTTTTAGGTCATATAAGTAAACAAAACACTCATGCAAGCTAACAGAGACAAAAGACTTGTTTAAAAAAAACAAGTAAACCTGATCATAATAAACGAAATTCATTATAAACACTATAGAATGTTACAAGGCTACCCCGTTTTACAGTATATTTTTAATACAACATTTGAGTACATGTTTTGATGAGCCTTTAGGGCGTACATTAAATCATTGAATATGGTAACATAATAAGCTGCTTCTAGAAGAGAAGCTACAATGGAAGAAAAGTGATCTATGTCACCCGAAAACACGGTCGGGTTAGCCTGTTACACAGTTACCCTAGATCGAGCTTTTTTTTCATTATGCGAATTAGTTTGATAGTGCACAAGGTTTTTATTTTTATGATTTGATGCGCCCCCAGTCAACTAGAAGACGCATGACAAGATGCAAACCGAATAGTGAATTTTTAAATTTTAATTAAAAATCTAAATGATTGCAACATTCATCAAATTACGATTTACAACTAACTAAAGAGTACACATTTTCGCTTAATATACGATATTTCACCTTTGTCATTGAAATGTGTCAAAAAGCAAATCTAAAGATTGTACTCGAAAAAAAAAATGCTAACAGACAAAAATGATTGCCAAAAGTTTCATTTTAAGTCGGCTAATTTTGAACCCGGAGGGAATACATAAAAAATATATCAGGGGCTATTCATAAATCACGTAGACTTTTCTGGAAGGAGGGGGGGGGGTAGTGTTGACCAAGGTATTTGCTCCATACACAATTTCAAGAAAATTCACGGAGAAAAGTCTACCAAAAAAGAGTGTCGCCTTCGTAGGACCAGAGGGAGGGCTGCAGGCGCTTCTGGAGGCGAGTCCTTAATTGGCCGTTTATGGAGCCGATCGCTATGAACGGCATGCTGAATTCACCGCACCACAGATAGCATGCCACACCAAGTACTTTTTAGCAAATTTGTCGACCTTTTTTTGTGGAATTTCTCTTCAACATCCAGGCGGGACTTGCCGAAGAAAATTTTCTGACCGGGGATCTTCTTGGCGTCCGCTTTAATGTACGTTTTGTCGTTCATTACGATGCATTTCGGCTGCACCAACCACTCGCGGTGCAGCTTCCTGGCGCGGGACTATCCTTACCTCGAAGACATGAAGTCCGACCCACTTCATTATCTGCTGGACGAACCAGACGGAAGAATTGACCTTCTTGGTCACGTCTCGAATCGAATGTTTAGGATTGCCCTTGAAGTTAATCCCTCATTTTCCTTGCATTCACGGGGTCGGTTGTTTTTGTTTTCCTTCCGCAGCCAGCTCGCCGCTGTGCTATCTGAATCTGCTTGGACGATTTTACCACACGAAACACGTTAAAATTGTCGATTCCCAACTGTTATACGATCCACCAGTGCGACTGCTTGGAAGCCATCTCAATAGCCACTTGACAGATTGTGACGAAATTTAGCACATGTAAATATTACCCAAAATTTCATTTTCACCCGGTAAAACTATGACTACTGTCAAAGTTAAAACTTCAAAATAATAACTTTGCACTACACGCTGAGGAAAAAGTACCCAGCGGAGCAGTTGAGTTGGAAGCTAACTTGGGTATGGCGGTACATACCTACCAATAAGTACAAGTTACTTACGTTTGGGTAAAATTTTACCCAAAACTAAGTAATTTGAACCCAACGGTAGGTAAACATGAAAAGACCCAAAGTTGGCTTCCCACACTTAACTGCTCCGTTGGGTATTTTTTTTCTTAGCGTGTGCACGAGCCGATTCGATCTATCAGCCGACGCTTCCACGAGTTATTAGACATTTTCGACTTCGAATGAACTGCTGGCGTGTTTCGTCATCGTCTGCTCGATTTTTTTCATACCGCTGACTTATTAGTTTAAGTTTGATTAATTTAGACATTGTCAGTTTATTGCCAGTTGAATTATTTCAGTAAACAAATAAATAAAAAAAAAAAAAAAACTTTAAAAATGAGGTTATCATTGGATGAATTGTGTATTCTACAATAAAAATACGATTCAATTTATAGTTTGATAGCACCAAAAAAGAGAGGTTGTTATATATTTAAACCATTCAAGATATAACTTTTCACCAGTCAAATGTTCCAAAAAACAGTTAACTTAATTATTGATCTATTGTTGATTTAGTCATACGTGAAATATTTCATTGAAATATTCTCTTATTGTATCGAAGCTTTGATACAAGATCGGTAAAGTTGAATAACGGGCTTAAAACGGTGAGTTGACATCCTCGAAGGAGGGTGCAACCGACCTCCGGTCCTCAAAATTTCTTTCTCAGGCCTCCATGAATCGTGCGCTCAACCAAACTACACTCAGGATATTCATATATTGAATTTTATAAAGCATAGAAAAAAGCTAAAAGTCTCATTTTTTATTAAGAAACTTCATTGAAGTTTGCATGAACCAGTATGTAGTTCTTTCGAGACACGTTATATATTTCCTAGAAGTTACGTAAGAAAAATGTTCATATAATAATATTTATCATAACTAGCATTAGTGTGTGAAAAACTCATAACGCAAATCTGATCGGATTCATTTGTTTAGTTTAGCGGATTACAATCTATGCGAGTTGGCTCTCAACGCATATTCATTATCCGATACGCCATCAGAAAGTGAATAATTATTTCGATGCTCAGATTTGTAAATCGTCGTTTTATTGAACTATCAACTAGCATGATTTTGATTGAAGGTTGTCACTATTGAATTTCTGATTGTACAGCCAGGGTAGTCGATTATTTAATGGAGGATTAGAAATTAAATCATTTTTTTCTTGGAATGCAATCAATATGTTGCTATACATTCAATAAGTTTAAAGTCCAGTAATGGTTGCTTCAATGTGCCTCAATAAAAACTTAAAGTAATAGCGTAAGATGGTTAAATTTCTCCAGTTCGAACGAAATCTCGAGCCTACCTCTTGATGAAGTCATCAGCGCCTACATAGTGGAAACCGACACGGAATCAGCGTATTTCTTTCATTTTGAACACACCGATGATCAACTTTGGCAGACGTTTAGCATACGGACGTTTAGCATACGGACGTTTGGCATGCGGATGTTTGGCCGAATGAACGTTTTGCATTAACACGTTTGGCCGAACACAAATTTGGGGAGAAGATACTTTACACTGCAGCTTTTTGCTGGAGGCCTGATTTTTATTTCCCCTAACCCATTCTTTCAAGAACTTAGATTAAAACAATGCAATATAATGTTTAATAATTCAGGTGTCTCGCCAGTCGGTTTACAATTTCCCAACCAAAAATGCAATTCATGAGTGTTATATTTCATTAGTCAGTAAAACTCTAAAGAACTGCTCATCTTTAAAAGAAAGAACAATCTCACAAAGGTAAGTGTAATGAGTCTATAATATTTTATTACATCGGGATGATACTCAATGGGTTTATTTATTATTTCTATTGTTTAGATATAATGCGTTTGAAAATATTTTTTAGTGGATTCTTGTTTCCCTTTATTAGCAATACATATATGCTGCTAGATAATTTTCGGCAAAACGTCCATTTGGCCAAACGTCCATTTGGCCAAATGTCCGATTAGGACAAAAGTTCATTCGGCCAAACATCCATATGTTAAACGTTCATATGCCATACGTCCCACCCCGAAATTGCCCTGTACTTTTCTATTGGTCAAAATTCGGGGCGATTCGAAGGATTTATTAGCTTGGGGACAATATCGATCTTGTTGGCAGCATTTTGGGTAGTGGCAGCTTGCCAAATCGGACCAAAATACAACTTTGCCACTATGCTTACGAATGAACGGTATATCACCGTCGAGAATGTGACGATTGGTTCCGTTTTCAGGCCACAACTGTAAATCGCTTGCAAAATCATGGCCTTCTTCGCAAATTTGCCGGCAAACACGAACTTGAATCTTCCCGGTACATACCCACGTCCAGTCGCGATGTATGTAAAACGTTAGACCGGGAAGCTGCTTAAAACCGAGTTTGACGTATGTTTCGTCATCGATCAATGTGCAGCTCTTGTGTTTTGTCAAAACACGGCCGTACAAGAGCCTTGCACGTTTTTTTGCCACGGAACTCAGCTTCATGTGCTGGCTTTGTACGAATTATATCTTTGTTTGAAAGTTTGCGTTGTGGCTTCTGAACACATTTCGGATCGAAAGACCGGGTTTGGCTTTGATGCACCTCAAGACCTTGCTGGCAGCTGACGATCACTGGCTCCGGCGTTTTTCGTGGGTTTGCTGATTCCTTCTTACTCAGCGTTCCTGAAGGTTTTGAGCGATCGAAAAACTGTTGTTTTGGCATCTTCAGTATTTTAGCCGGTTTGGAACCGAACCACTCCGGAATTTCCAGGTGTTTATTGTTTCCTCTTTTTGGAGTCCAATTTGATATTATTTCTGAACGCGATCGAGTAGTTTGATCAAACTTGCATCAGTTGTTCTCTATAAAAGTGTAGAAAACCAATGATAAGGATTTGGATTTGGAGAAAATAAACCGAAGATGTTGATCGCTGATAACCTGCACAACCTTCTGTTGTTGGCCGTGATTGAAGCCTGCCAAGAGTACAATATTCGTCGTGTGATATTTCCTCCGAACAGTACACATTTGCTTTATTCATTTTGTCCCTTCCGTGATTCCTTTCAAGCATTTTCTTTCGATTTCAGAAGGCTAATTCCAGCGGAATAAACGATTTATTGAAACTTGTGCACTGAGACGAGGCTCTCAATGTTTCTGACCTCTGAACCTCGCTGCATCGATAATGTTGTATTGATGTATGCCATTGATCAGTTTGTTTCTGTGAGGATGAAAGTAGAATCGACTAAACCAACGCTCTCAGTCGCCTCAAAAATGTGAATTAGGCAGCTTTGAGACGATACTGCAAATATCGCACGGATTCTTCAAAAGCGAGCTACGTGGAGACGAATGCAGAGGACAAGTA
>JASCZW010017706.1:0-16630 GCA_034211315.2 Aedes japonicus | reverse complement strand
TTGTGCTTTGTGTGGTAATGGTAGTCCATTTTGGACGAAAACATAACATGGTTATATTTTATTTGTTTATTTTTGCGTAATTATAGATTTATATGTATTGAATGTACCCGGTAACGCCTTGTTCAGACTGTTGAGTTATAACATGTTATAATAATTGAGGAATCTCATCCAGACAGACTTATAACATATTACAACTGGTCAGTCTGGCCAACGTTTAAGACACTGACCAGACTGAGCAGTTATAACATGTTATAAGCCTATCTTGATGACGAATTTCTTGTTGAAATTATTTGACAACCGGTATAACATGTTATAACGGTGCAGTCTGAACAAGGCATAAGTTTTATTTAAAAAGTGCGGAAAAGTTTTTGAAATGGAGTTGGAAGTCCAAAGGATTCAGGGCGAAATTTTGCCCACGCATTTTGAAGATCCAAACCTCTCGCATCGTTCCATAGCCAAAAAAAGTTGGAAATCTGTACTCCACTGTTTTCCGTGCCATCAAACGTCTGACCAATGATCGGAAGCATCATCGCAGGAGTGCTTAAAGACAGGAGGATAGTTGAAACATTCAGGCGCAAACCAAACGCTGTCCGGATATTTAAAAAAAAAACGTTTTGAATAAAAGGTCGAAAATCGGTTTGAATACGTACCTTCAAATTCCAGAAGGCTCCAAATCGTAATCCATTCCAAGCTTTGTACGTGCAGGATGCGAAAGTGCTTCATTCGTAATGACTTCAACCATGAATGACCTTGCGGTATGTTACTACTTAAAATTGGGGCTGGATTCCTGTAAGGAAATTAAAGTCAACTTCATACCCAAAGAACCTTAATCTTTCAAATACCTAACAGTTGAGACCAATCGACAAATATTTTAGCAGGAATTACGCAAGCATCCAAAGACAGTCAATACACATTAAGAATTGAAGAAAGTATGTGTCAATGTATAAACAAACTTGTGATGACCACCCTATCTATTATTCTAACGGTGTATTCGATGTTTTCTAGAAGAACTATTGGTCTGTTCGAACGAATAAATGATTGCTCGTTCGAGCTTGAGCCGTTGATGTTCATGGAAGCAAAAGTAAAACTCTATTGAATTTAAATCTAATAAAATACAAAGAAGGGATATCTGACGTTTAATGCCTAATATTACAGTTTTAATAGTACCAGTCGTGGTCATATATTACGATGCTGTACAAAATCTCATAGATGGTCTAACGAGAAAAGTACGGGCATTTGGTGAGAAAAAAAAAAACAATATACATAATTGGATTGTAACATGTAAACAGGAATTTACCTATATCTATTCATTTCGAAATGGCCAATCTTTTCAGAAAATTATCAATGAGTTTTGCTTTTGCTCCTCAAATAATATGAAATCGTTGTTCGAAGCTAATGGAAACTCAAATTGATTGTCCTAATACAGTATTTGAAAACTGAAAATCAATATCTACGTTCATAGTACAATACACTACAATATCGTGAGATCTGCACGCTTCAAACACAGCTCCCTGCCATATCAAGTCACTGTTTAGTCTTATTGGATAAAGTTTGGATAATGAAAACAACGGTGACGCACGTACTTTCTTTAAAATTTCTTATCTTTCTTTATTTTGAAACTCCAAAACGAAGAACTGAAACCCCCAAAAAACAAGTAACGGATGGCCTAAAATAAACTGAACAGCAAATCCAATTAGCACAGTCTGGCCATGAAAACCTGATGTGCAAAACGAACAAATTTCAAACAAACTTACAGTGGTCGTCGGGTTCTAATTGAATTGAATTTATCGATTGGCGTAACTTTTATCTACGAGGAGCCTCTTTATAGTTATTAAACTTATGCTAAAAAGGCGAATCGCCGAAATTGGAACGATTGGTTATCTATCATTCCAGTAGTTCCAGTAGTTAAAATACGTTGATTGTATTTAGAGACACGCAGAATGTGAGGCAAGAAATGCAAATGAAACTCTCAAACGTAGTATCAAACGAGAAATGTAAACAAACATTTCGTATCCTAGAGGGTTTGAGCTGTTTAGTGGAATACCTGTAACTACAAATAAGAAGAAAAATTAGTATTTTCCATTTAATTCCAACTACCTTTGCTTATCTTGACAGATACGCGTATTTCGTCTACAATGTGCAGACTTCTTTGGTGTCTCGTACTAATAACTCGACTTGAGAGTTATTAGTACGAGACACTGAAGATGTTTGCACATTGTAGACGAAATAGGCGTATCTGTCAAGATAAACAATGGTAGTTGGAATTAAATGGAAAATACTTATTTTTCTTTTCATTTCTAGAAACATTTCGTGCTGCTGAATAGTAAGAGGAGAGTATTGTTATAGATACATCATAATTTTTACTGAAAAAAGTGAAAGCAATTCGAAGTAAATCGAGCAGAGCCAACCGGGAAAAATGTATCATAAATTCACAAGATCATGTCTTGTAACCATATACCCAAGATATAAGAAACCCAAAACAGGCCGCGTCCATGAAACCACGGGCCCGCAAACTCTACGATTCGTTATTTTGTAGAAATTCTGGGAGTATAATAATGAACGATGAAACGTATGTGAAACTAGATTACATAACGCTTCCCGGACCACAATTCTAAACTTTAAGCAAAGAAAAAGACATCCCCGTAACGGAGAAGGCAATTTTTACCGAAAAATTCGGTAAGAAGGTTATAGTTTGGCAAGCAATATGCGAGTGTGGTAAAACATCATTAAGGAATGTCTCCAGAAGCGATTATTGCCGATGATCAAGCAGCACGAAGGTCACGTAGTATTTTGGCCTGATTTGGCGTCATGTCATTACACAAAGGACACTTTAGAATGGTTCTAAAGTCAAAATGTATGTTTCGCGCCATAAGCCATGAATCCGCCGAACTGCCCTGAGGCACGGCCAATCGAGACTTTTTGGGCTTTAACCAAAGCAAAACTTCGAAAATTCATAAAACCAGCGGACGACATCCAAACATTTAAAAAAGGTTGGCCAAAAGTGGTCAAAATGGTGGGAATTACCACTGTGCAGAAGCGAATGGGTCATGTTCGAGGAAAAGTAAGGAGTCTTGACTATGATTAAATATTTTGATTGAACGAGAGTAAAATATCATATAAATCACAAATACAAATATGATTTGCCAAATAAAATTATTAAAACTAAAAAAAAACATGACTTTTTTGTTATTTTGAAAGTGTGCTTATACTTTCTGGAATAGTCTATAAATTGAAATATCAACAAAAGAATAAGGGGGTTGTTATTTATTTATTATTATTATTATCACCGTCTTTGATAAATGACGTGGCTGGGTAGTTCAGTGGTTACCCGTTCTGCTTACTGAGCAGATGCTCGGGAGTTCAATTCCAGGCCCGTCCTCTTTCTTGTGATTTGTCACTAACCTCTTTCTATCACCACTAGATTTAAAATAAAAAGGAGCCTACTGCGCTTTCATTGATCACATCACTTACCACAGTGAATCCATGATCTAAAAATAACCTTCCTCACTAACACAAAACTATCCTTCCCTTGACAATTGTGGAGATGCAGAGGTAAACACGGTCTCTAATAACAACGATTGTAAAAAACTAATCATCCTTCCCCCCTCCCCAAAGACCGTGAGGACGTGGCCGGCGCCGGGACAGGGGCTGTGGTATGCCATCTGTTCCAGATCCTTTCTTGGAGTCGAGAGTGTAGATGACATTCGGTACTTCATCAGAGGAGAATTGGATGACGGGAAAGTTAATCTTGTGCGAAGGAATATGCCCAAAACCATCGAGATGAGGACTTACTGAATACATTCTCGAAGAATTCGACGAAGAGGTTAGCAGCCTTCTCGTATGTAATGTTGCAAGGGATGCTAGCTGAGGATCTCAGTTTTCTTACGAAACCCCCTGTTTGATGCTTGCTTGAATCTCGGATAAATAGTCGTCGTGAGTGGATTGCAAAACAGATTTGAATGTTGTCTTAACTTCTCGTAGAATGGTTTTGTCGGCTTCACATTTTGAGAGAAAATAGTGATTTCGTGCCTCCCTGAGTAAGTTGTGAAAATGTCGCAACTCAGAGGTCCACCACGGTTTGTTGAAAACCGAGTTAATCGCACGTCGTTTGCGTGCTACAAAATTGCTGCAAAATTCGAAGAGCTTGTTGTAAACTGCTGCAGATGTTTCATCGATCGTTATTGTCCTCGCGAGAACGCTCCATCAACCTCTCCAAATGATATTTTTAACTGATCAAAATCTCACCCGTTAAAGTCACAGCCAAAACTGTCAACATTGTCATCAAGCGAGGTCGGAATAATGTCGATCAATTGGTTAAAGTTCCTGCACCACTAAAAGTTCTGGCAGACTTTCAAAAACTAGGTCAAGGATTCGACTGTTGATGTTCTCGAAGTGGTTAACTTGCCACGGTAGCAAATAATGCTTCGATGAGAGACCACTCGTGTTCTGATTAAATGTTCATAGGGATGTAGCCATTTAACAATTCGTCCAACTGCCATCGCAAATTTGCGAGGTTGAAGTCACCCAAAGACAAACTGATATCCTCTGCTTACGAGTCTCTGTACTGCATTTGCATGGTCAGATTACCGGTCAGCGAACGAGTTTGGGGACTATAAGTTGTGATGATGTAGAGGAAGCGGTGATCCAGACTCACCCGAACAGCTACTTTTTCCAATTGTTCGCTATTCGACAGTAGAACTGCCTCGCAGCGTAAGTGATGCGATGCTTTACGGCGATGGTTTCCCTGTATGGTTTTGGAAGTTAAATTCACATCATTCCACATTAGGAAAAAGAAAAACGGCCCTTTTCAGGGCCAAAATCCTTATCCAACGGGAGTTGAGATATGGACACACTTACTTCTGAACGTTGTTTTGAGAAACTGCATAACAATTAGTTTATAGCGGCTAGAAATATTAGAGCTCACATTTGATAAGTAACTCATTCTCAAAAATCACTATTACTCACGAAATTTGAGCTAGTAAAAAAAATGGATAGAAGAATAATGTACACAGAAAACTCTCAATTATGAAACAAAGCTGGCTGACAAACCATTCATCACTGGCTGGGTCAACCGACTGCCGCTTACGAGCCGCTTTTTAGCAACAGCCAACTAAACCATCGCCAACTGGTCAACGGCTGCTTGCCAGTGCACCATCCAGAGTGCTAGCCACCTTCAGCAACTAACCTAATCTACTCAATCCACTCTGTACAACTAGGAACTACAATTTGTGTACACATGGTCGGTCAGCTGTTAATAATATTTCATTTGTTGGTTGTCCAACGTGCTTGGCCATTTACTCCGGGACGCGACGTTAAAAACAATGCCATGTTGAGCCGATGTATGGTAATGAAGTTTTTTGATGAGCACATGAGAAACTTCAATTTAACAAACTCTTTATTTGTGCAAATTGATTTATTCGTCCTGAGAAGGATTTCAGTGGTTGGCGGGGAAATATGTGATAGGAAGGTACTGTGCATTCAGTAAATTTACGCTGAAATATCGGTGTTTTAAGACATCAACCTGATATTTACGTTATGTTAAACAGTTTAATGTTAAAAATCAACAGTTTTCATTAAAATATTTCCGATGGATTGGTGCAAACATTTAGAAAATGTTTGGAGAAACGACTGAGATATTCACGCTAAAAACCTGACCACTTTTCGTGGCGGTTCCATATATTTTTTAAAATTGTACCCCAGTATCAAAAACAAAGACGTAGTCCTACGTCAAAATTAATGGCAGCAGTTTCGTTAGACGTCATATTTTGAAGAACATATTCTGAACCTAGTCGTCAGCAAACGAATCGCATTGAATCGGCATCATTCTTTACAGCACTGGTTCAAATCGAGCAAATGATCTGTCAATCTGATGGGATTTCGCCTCTTTGGTACAGTAGCTTCTTTTATTTAACCCGGGAAAAGTTAATTTCTTAAGGGACGAAGTTTTCAATCACATAATTTTCCAATGTAATGAATAATCTATTTCGGAAAAATGTCAAATCGATTTATCCCATTGAAAATTGGACGTACGTTTTGCCACTAGAACTAATATTACTCCAAGTGATACAATTATGCGTTCATATTTTAAGTAGGAAAAAATCACTTCTATGATATTTTTCTAAAAGTCACAAAACTTGTTTAAATAATATTCTTTAAGTAAATATTGAATTGTAGTAATTGGCATAAAACAATAAAAATTTTTTATTCAAATTTTAAACTACAACATTAATTTTCGCGTCAAATTCATTCCTCGACTCAGATTATGATCAGTTTGGTTTTTCGTTCATCATAACGATCGAAAACGAGTACTGAAATTCGACCACATTTCAAGAATAAATTTCTAATTCCCATATTTTCCTCTTTTCCAGACATCCGATCCAAACAACTAACTAGTTACCAGAGCTACACAAGGGCTCACTAGCAACAAAATTCCTCGTCAATGTCTTCCTAGCAAACCAGCAACTCTAAGAAGCCAACCAACAGTGCCACTGAAACTAATCTCACCAGAACAAACCAAGCAAACACAGAACTCCGTCCACCTTCTTCCGGTTCGGTACATGGAAAAATGATCATCGCAAATCCGCCGACGATTCAACAACGCCTGTGCACCGCTCAACAAACCACCGTCGACCGTTCGTCAACGCGATTATCCATTACCGGAAATCATAGGACTAAGAGGAGAATTTTTGCCGCCCATAGGTCAATCAACTGTCACTGACTTGAACTTACTGTGCGAAACCGAAAATCTGTGATATTTAAGGCTACCACCCCACGCGACACTACCAATGGGTTAGAGAAGATTAATCGCGCAATCGAAGAGGTCAAAACGTTTCAAAATTCAACCAAAAGTGCCTTTGGAAAACTAAAAACAACAAACCTGTGTGCAAAATCGATGTGTTCAAAACAAAGTTCATATTTTACTACACCGTTCTCGTCGGGATCTCTATTTTATGGCATATAGAAAGCAACGTGCTATAACCGAGTAGTGAAGATTTTAACCCAGCTCGAACCAAGTGTGTTATACAATTTTATAGCAATATTGAACTCGCGAGCAAAAGTGATTTTATAGCAAAGCCAAGACTGACACCTCAGAGTGTAGAAAGAAAACGAAAAAAAAACAGGGTTTCCCAAACCCGAACCGACTAGCGCTGAAAGGACTGTACGCTGGCGTTAGCAAGTTTACGAGGCGGCTCAGCCATCCTGGCGATGCCATTTATCGATGAAGACCTGCTGTGGTGTCCGGACAACGATGGACGCATGGTTGATCTGCAGGCTTGCCTACAGGTGATCATCGGAGGTTGCCTTCCCACCCTATCGCCATACTAACTTTTCGGAAGATTTTTCAGGATGCCAACGGCATGAACCAGCAGTCGGATGCCGGCGGCAATGACTGTGATCTGAACAACCTGGAAGAATCGCTCTGCAACGACTCGGACGAGTTGCTGCGCCAGCTGACGGAGAATACCTTCGAGCTGGAGCAATTTTTCAGGACTTTCCGTAACTGAGATTAAAGTCGTAACTATCATCGCTTCAAATGTCCCCTTTTTGGGTGCGAACTATTCAACTGATCCACTGTTTTTCATTTTAGGAGGAAAACAACAATGACCTGCAACTGGACGAAGAAACGAGTGGTCAGATTTTCCTGCAAAACTGCAGCCAATTGCTCACGTCGGCAGCGGCCGTCGCGGTTGCCAATTCCCACCTCAATGCTCTGGCCGCCGGAGATCTGTCCGAGCTGGCCAATGGCGCCAATATGCTTGTCGCACAAAATTGTGCCAACAGTTCGGCAGAAAGCCAACTGCAGGAGCAACTGTTCTTGGTGCAGGCTCAAGGGTTGCTCCAGCAACAGCACCAACAACAACAGCAACAGCAGCAGCAGCAACAACACCAGCATCAGCACCAGCACCATCAGCATAATCGGCTGCACCAGCTGGCCACCAATACGCTGCTGGCGGAGAAGCTGCTGCAAAATCAGACCACTCTGACGGCGCTGGACGGATCCGGAATACCGACGTCCGTGACTGCCACCGTGGGACTGGGACCGGTGCCTGGTAGCGGAAACGGACGAGCTGGGAAGCCGCCCGACATCGTGATAAAAGGTAGGTGGTTTGATGTGTTATTGTTGACTTAAGAAAGGGGGGGTCATACGGGAAAATGGGACCAATTTTTGGATTGATAGTATTTGCAACAGCTATTGCGTATTTCACGAAAATATTGCGCACTAAGGCTGCGTTCCAATTCGCGAATTAATTTTAATATTCACTTAAACTTGACAGATGGAAAATAATCGATTAATCAATTAAAATCCCTTTGTGATTGATCAACAAACCTTCGATAATGTCTGTTCCTGTCGAGTTCCTGTCTAACAGAAAGTCAGCAGACTTAATCGATTATTTTCCATCTGTCAAGTTTAAGTGAAAGTTAAAATTAATTCACGAATTGGGACATAGTCTAGGTCTGACTCGAAATGACTTATTTCTGACAGACGGCAACTCAATTTTGACAGATACCTTATCAAAAGTTTCCTGATTTATAACATAGGGATTTTAATCGATTAATTGACTATTTCCAATCTGTCAAGTTTGAGTAAAATTAAAATATATTCGCAAATTGGAGCACAGCCTAAATGGTTTGTTGAATTGCGCCATTGCATTAAATCGGGAGAAATTTTCGAAATGGATGAATCTGCTTTTGTAAATAAAAATATGAATCGACATATTCAAGCGAACAAAAGTTCAATCTGAAAAATTAAGACCACAGTTAACTAGCAGAAACTTTCTTTTGCCGGATTGCGGTCTAAGTTCAAGAAATTGTGCTTTTACTCGCGTGAAATCGTCGATTTAAATGTTTGCTTTCAAAAGCAGAATCGCCCTTTTCTAGACAAAATAGTCGAAAGGTCGAAATTAACATTTGTAAACAAAATGACTTCTAGCGTATTTTTCTGGGATCTGCTTGCTCCCACAAACAAAATAGCACCAGAAACAGATACAGGGAGTTATTACCTTCCCATCGGTAGATATAGATGTTAGGAATTTCCAGGAAATTTACGTTTTAAGTCATTGTTTACAATTGTTACTTTCAACCTTTTGACGATTTTGTCTAGATTTCGCGAAATTCTCCGGAAATCGCGTTGCAGTAAAATTACCGCGAGAGGTTTTCGTGCAATCCACAATAGTATTCAAGTAGAAATTCAACCAAGAATTTGTATTAAATAGCTTCAGCGTCCATTTTTATTCAAATTAGGCTGTCTGATGCTTGAAAAAATCACATATTACTATTGTAATTCAAGATGATGCAATTCGCATTAGCTGATAAAATTGGAAGAAGTTTTGCATGAACGAAACGTACTCCAAGACACTATTTAGAAGGTACATTTTCCATACGATATCTCGCAGCACATCATTTCTTCGCGAGCTAATATCTATTGAACTATAAATAGTACTAAGTTGAAAATGAATTGGAATGTTTGCTTCAGCGAAGCAAGCATGACGTTCCATTTTGAAATCTTTGAAACTTTTGATATAAGAGCCAGGGAACAGGCAAAGTATTACGACACCATGAACTTGAACTTCGAACTGGTGGTCCGGAAATTGAAACGAGTTTCGATTTTTATCAAAATTTCGCTAAACAAAACATGTATTCTACTACCGTGAAGTACCCTAATTCTGCTTAGAGCCTAATTATGCGCATTTTGCCAAAATTTAGCTGATAATTGCTAGATTGTCAAACTTTATATTTTATCCCCTACACAAGAGGGCAACATCTATCTACATGTAGAACTAAATTCAAAGAATATTCAACTAAACATTAGTTTGGAATGTTTTAAAATGCGCAAAATTAGGGCATTGGGTGCGCCGAATATGGGTATCCCACGGTACTCGAGATAAAATTTGAAGAACAATATGGGAACTGTAGAAATTATCCAAATATCCGATAGCTCAAGTTGATCGCAGAAAGGAAAACCGAAAATCAGAAGATCGATAATGCAAGAAAATTAAGCTTAAACACAAATTGGGCAATACAACTGAATACTCTTGAAATAAGAAATCAGACGAAAAATTAGTATTTTCCATTTAATTCCAACTACCTTTGCTTATCTTGACGCGTATTTCGTCTAGAATGTACAGACTTCTTCAGGGTCTCGTACTAACAACTCGACTGGGGCTCTTGAAAGTTTTTTCGGTCTCTTTTGAAGTTGACTTCTTTTCATTTTGACGTAGGACTACGTCTTTGTTTTCTTTACACGGAGTATGGAGTACACTGTGAAAAAAAATCTAATTACGACCGTCACGATTAGTGGTTAGATTTTAAGCGTTAATATGTCAGTCGTTTCTCCGAAGATTTTCAAAATTTTTGCACCTATCCATCGGACATATTTTTACTGATTTCAGGCTGATTTCAGGCCGCAAAGTAATTTAAAATTAATAAATGTCAATCCTTATCTAAGACAGTATATTAAATCAAAGAATATTACCTTACATTTAGTAGCGTTGTCCTACGTCATCATTTCGTCAACAACCCAATGGGGCTGTACCTTTAGGTTGTTTAAGGACATACAATATTCTAAAATTTATTTCACTCAAACGTGGCTATTTTCGAACAAATTGTTCAGTGAAAATTCTCCTACAGAACATGAACTACGCTTGTTTTATTTTCAAACAAGAGCAATTTGTGGATGATTCTTTCTCTCGTCATAGATTCATTCAATCGATCGATCGATCGGTAGAAATCGTCTTCAAAAGTTATTCAGTAATGTATTCTTAATTCGTGTTTAGTTAGCTTCAAGCATATCAAGGTTATCCCCTCAACTTGAGCAATCATTGGTTGAAAAGAATAAGAACTGATATTCCATATTTTGAAATACAGTTGATGACAGAGCTAGATTTTTCTTTACGCAGAATTAATTGAACGGATCGATCAAAGGTAAGGTAACGTCAGGATGCCGTATTTTATAATGATGTTATGGATAATGAAAAAGAAATTCCCTTAAAGAGCGTTTTTTGGCTAAAACAAAGTTGTCCGAAAATTATTCAGGTTCGATGGAAGTCTTAGTTGGAGTTCTACAAATATGTGAAATCCATCCCTCACTGTTTGATTATCTAATAATCTCGCCACGTCGCGCCCATTCTGTGTTTGTTATTGAAGAATTTAATCAGGTACTTTTGAGGGACGTGGAATTCGATGACCTAGCTGAGTTAGAGTATCCTAGGATTTCCAACATTATAATTTTTCAAATTGAAAAGAAAGCATGTAAGAGGAGGCATCTGGATGGAACGGTTACATTATTCTTGAAGTCTAGTCTAGCAAAAAGAGAAATTTCAAAAAAATTCAACGATAACGAAGCCATATTTTGTTATTATTCGAATGGTCTCGCCAAGTTCTACACTGTGGTTGAATTTAACTTCTTTATGAAATATTTTGCCTTCAATTGTAGAACACCTTTGAGCAATGGACACCTCTGTCCCAATATTCAAAAGGCCACGCTTGCTTTTTGGGAATATTTTTATTTGAACAGCAACGAGAAACGAGAATACTAAATTAAAGCGACATTTGATAAGCATTTTACAGACGAAATGAACCATGCTTCTCTCCTGTAAACTTTGTTTTAAATGTTTTACTTGTTGATTTCTAGTCAACCATGAGTAGTTATTCGTTGAATTATTCTGGTAAAATCACATATATTGAAATATCTGCTCCACGTCAACAACGAACAGAAAAAGCCTTGTCTCATTTTAGTGACTGAAAATATGGGTTTCCATAAAAACTTTTTACTAGACATTTGACAGAACCTCACAATCCAAAATGGACGAAATTAACAGACGAGATGCAGTCATATTTTCATCTATGGCACACATTGCACGGATACTGTATGGTGATACTGATTACACTGCACGAACTAGCACAGGCTCTGATTTTCATACCGCTTTTTACCACCAACTAATGCATTTCACGAAATCCTCTCAAATGGATTGCTGCATAGAATGTGAGCAAACTGACAATTTTCATACCACAACAGACGGCTGAAATTCTTAGCTCTACACTCTAAAAAAGAATTTCATGCGTGACAATTCTTACGACCTGTAAATAAGTGGCAAATTGAAGTTAAATACGACTCGATTTTTAGTTCACGTGGATGTATTCCACATGTATTCCTCATTCGAAGCATACACAGTTAATTTTCAATCTAGTTGCAAAATAACTTAGTTAGTTACAAATAACTTCAAAATCACATGCGGTGTCAAATTTACACGACTTGGAAATCGCATCTTGTAATAAGTTCTCAACTGAATTTTACATGAACCGCTGACTGCATCGCTAGTTTCAACACTCTACCCAGGTAACCAATTAAGTCACCTGGAATGCAACATGAATGCCGCAATTGGCCCAATACATGGCTGCTTTACTGCAATGATATGATAATTCTTCATCAATGCTATTTTGCATTCGAATTGCTTATTACAGGCCACAAGCATTTAAATAGCATTTGAAATCCAACTTCACAACAGATAGCAATCAAGATGCTGATATAATGCTTGTAGCATCTAAAAGGCAGATTTAGAGTTGATTTACTGCACATGCTAATGCTTATTGGTTACCTGGGTAATTAAGTTTTGACGTTTGACAAGAAGAGACATAATATAAGAAAGGATTTATTTGCATATTGATCCACCCAAACATGCACCCCATCAAGTGAGAGGTTGAATCGTTAAGATTAAAAATTATTAAACGCTTTCAGGGGCTGCGGTCCATCAAAATATTTCTTGAATTTTGAAACAGGTAAGTCGAATGAATTTCAAGACACTGTTTAGTTTCAATCAACATGGCGTTACATTTCCATTTGCGTTTTGTTTAAGCGTTAGAACCAATGAAACTCCTTTTCGAAACTTAGGGCCAATTTTTTTATCCTCGCTTAAATATTAAACCAGGTTTACCCATACAGTTGAACCTGGTTAAATGCTTAAACAGAAATAATAAAAAAAAATTAGTTCTTAGAGCCGATTTCTTCACCTCCGCTTAAATTGTAAACCAGGTATACCTAGGTATGGTTAAACCTGGTTTAACGCTTAAGTGGAGGTGAAGAAATCGGCCCTTAGACAATATAACTATCAAGCGGCGATTCCGGTTGCTGGGGAAATCTGAATAATTTGATAATTACTCGCCGGCTAAAGTCACAGTGAATTCTTACACGGCAATTAAATCAGTTTCACGTGACCCGGTAGTAATTGTTATTTTAACTATTTATTACGTAAGCAGATGCAACAATTCGATTAACGCTTTGTAAACTGCAGTGAGAAATAAATGTACTCTACTTTCCTCCGCCTTTGGTTGGAGAATGACAGCTAAGCAAGAGAAGCAGAACAGTAGTTCTGTTCGATAAATGTCAATGGAATAAGATTTACAATTTACAACGATTGAACGTATTTGATTAATTTTGCAACGTGACTAGATGTATTGTTTCCATGTTTATCAATGTCTGATTTTGTGCAATTTCATTCAAAATTACAGAACACTATGCTTATATTTTAACTATGCATAAAATTTTCATAATTTTTTGCAGTATATATAAGTATTCGTAAGAAGAATCTACTTTGACGACGAAACCAACAAGAGGTTGCCCTCAAGGGGGAGTTTTATCTCCCACGTTGTGGTCTCTAGTAGTCGATGATCTTCTAAACAATTTGGCTGACAAAGGCTATGAAGTCATTGGTTTTGCTGATGACATCATCATTTCAGTAAGGGGTAAATGTGAGTGCACTATTTCCAATAGAATGCAATCAGCCCTAAACTACACATTCAATTGGTGTAATCTTGAAGGACTCTCCGTCAATCCTTCGAAAACTGTTATAATACCATTTACAAGGAAAAGAAAATATACTATTGCAACTCTTTATCAGGGAGGAGTACAATTGGAACTATCTAAGCAAACTAATATTTGGGAGTTCTGTTTGATCAAAAGCTAAACTGGAACGACCATCTAAAGTATGCAATCTCAAAAGCACACAATGCTCTTTAGGTTTGTAGCAATACATTCGGAAAAAAATGGGGACTGAAACCGAGAATGATCTACTGGATATTTTCGGCGATAGTGAGACCCAGATTAACATATGCTTCATTAGTGTGGTGGCCTAAAACTACACAAATATCAGCTCAAAAAAGCTTGGTAAACTCCAACGTCTGGCATGCTCCTCAATAACTGGAGCAATGGCCAGCGCACCCTCTAAAGCCTTAGATGCTCTTTTACATCTTCTACCCTTGCACCAATTCGTGCAACTTGAAGCAGAAAAAGGTGCTCTCAGGCTTGAAGCAGAAAAAGAGCGCGTAAAAAGATTTCAAGATGGAAATCTCGATGGAGTATCAACATCCTGTTTAAAATCAGAGCTCAGAACCTGGGAGTTATCGATGATTGATGCCAATTGGAGGATTGTTTCAACATCACGACAATCAAAACAATTCTTTGCACCTTGTAATAGAATCACACTCAGCCTAGTCAGTTTAAACAAAACAGATCTAAGTACGTTTAGTGGTCTATTAACCGGGCACCGTCCGAGTAGATACCACCTTAAAAATATAGGTAAGCTGACAGATGACATATGTCGCTTCTG
Organism: Aedes japonicus; assembly: GCA_034211315.2. Lineage (NCBI taxonomy): Eukaryota > Metazoa > Arthropoda > Insecta > Diptera > Culicidae > Aedes > Aedes japonicus. The sequence continues at coordinate 2,027 of JASCZW010017706.1, read as the reverse complement.
TAATTTTGAAGTTGAAACTTCGGAACATTTACTGTGCCAATGCAGTGTTTTATTTCAGCGAAGATTGCGGATTCTCGGATTGGGTGTTCTTATGCCTAACGAGGTATGGTCTACTGAACCAAATAAGATAAGGAACTTTATGAAAGAAGTCATATCTTCTTGGTGTGAAATGCATAGTTATAGTGCGACCATCACTCATATTCATAGTGATGCAACGAATTGACAGTGCATACACACTTAGAAATTATGAATTTTACATGAGACGTAACTCATGCTTGTAAAATGTCGGGAAACGTAAAGAAAGATTTCGTGTAAAATTATGTCTCCTGAGACTGACACATACGTAATTCGTCGAAAGACGTGTTCGATTGAATTTATTTTCGCATCGGTTTGAACTCATTCTTATGTGCAAAAGGACGCTTGTCGGTCTCAGGAGACAAAAATTTACATGGCATTTTGGTAGTGTGTTAACAGAAAAAAAAAATGAAAATAACACATGATTTAATCTAAAACTTCTATGAAAATATATCGATATAATGAATGGTTTTCAAGTTAATACGTCGTTAACAGTGAGAAATACTACCTTCATGCAAAGTTATATCATATTCATTTCAATCTTTTAACTTGAATTCATATTTGCAACCTATAGCATATAAGTATACGACACGCTCTTTTGTTGCGTCTTGAACGCTTTAAATTTACATGATATCAACACAATACAGGGCCGCCGCTCAGTTTGGCGCCGCCATATTGTATACATGCACGTACGGTAGTAAAGCATAAACAATTGGGAAGAACATTTTCAAAAAGTTCGAATAAATTGTGTGTCGTAGGATTTTTCGAATTCACCGAAGCCAGATGATTTTAAGTGCCCAGTCGACATATGTAAACCTAACTGAAAATCTCAAACCTGCAAAAAATCATACAACTGATCCACATAAATTGAATCAGCTTGAAAACTGTTTAAGAACGTCAATAAAAAGAAGATTTTTGAAATAAACAACTTATTATATATTTTTTTGAATGAAGGAAATGAAATAAATATGTTTTATTTCTAACCTCAAAACCATCTGAACCGTCGATTACAGTATATTTTAAACTTACAGCTCTTATATTGATTGCACGAGTATCACTAAAGTTAAAATTATTTTTGTAATTTTCAATCTATTTTCATGCACTACATAAATGGAGCACGCAAATAACCCTCAAAATCACATGAGGATTCAAATTCTACACGACTCGAAAACATTGTGTCATAGAACGTTTGCTAAATTGAATTTTTAGCATGCACGGCTTCAGATGACGTTGATTTTACATACAAGTTTACTTTTCACGTAGACAAGGAGAGACAAAAGATGAGTGAGAATTAATTGCTGATTACCCCAATCAAACCAAACATGCAGCATCAAGTGAGAGGGGAAATCTGTATGGCTAAAAAACGTCGTTTTAAATCATTTCCTTCATCAATTCAAACACTGTCATGGAGCTACGGACCACCGAAATAATGTTCCAATATTTTAGGCAAGTTGAATGCATTCCTAGGAACTGGTTAGTCTAATTCAAAATTATATTATATTTTCATTTACGTTCTGTTCATGCATTGACAATAATAGAAAAGTTTAAGCTCAGTCAATAAATCAAACAAAGTCAGATTATTGTTACTGAGTAAAACCGGATAAAAGACAGTTTCTCACGAGTAAAGCACGATGAATTCCTTGACGGAAATACAATCAGTTCAATTCAATCGAATGTCACGATAGTTATTATTTTGTTAATTATTTATCACGAAACTAACGGCAAACACCAGAATTAAGGTTTAGATACTGCAATTACAACAAACGTTCTCTTGTCTCTGCTTGGGTGAAGAATGACAGCTAAGCAAAACAGTAATTCTATTCCATACGTTTCGATGGAAGGAGCTTTATCTATACACGATCGTGTAAATTGGTATGATAATGAATTGGAAAACGAGTGTACGGTCATTTATTATTTTTGCATCATGTACTAATGTATAAACCAATTAAAAA
>JASCZW010017705.1:0-16621 GCA_034211315.2 Aedes japonicus | reverse complement strand
TGAAGGTTCCCCGCTCTTCACCACATCAAAGGACATTGCTGCACTCAGAACCGAGCTTGCAGCTATCCAAATTCATCCGCTGTACAAACTGTGCAGTAATGGCACGAAAATAATGTGCTCGACGGAGGCTGACTACCGTGCTGTCGGCGCTCACCTAGTCGCAAAGAAACATGAGTTCTACACTCACGATGCGCCCGGAAGCAAAGCCATTGAAGGTGATTCTGCGTGGCCTTCCGGAACTCACACCGGAGTCAATCTTTGCCGAGCTACAAGCGGCGGCACTGAAGCCTCAGAAGGTGTTCCCCATCCGGCGCCAGCAACACAGGTAACTACCGGGACCAACTCTATCTGGTGCACCTTGTGAAGGGATCCGTCACGATGGCGGACCTGATAAAAACACGGGCCCTCTTCGACGTCATCGTCGAGTGGGACCGGTATCGTCCGAGACAGCACGACGTGACGCAGTGTGGCAACTGCCTTGCGTTCGGCCATGGAACCCGTAACTGCCACATGAAACCGCGATGTGGCAAATGTGCTGGAGCCCACAGCACCAACGATTGTGCCCCGATGGAAGAAGGTGCGCTACTGAAGTGCGCAAATTGTGGCGCAAACCATGAGAGCAGCATCCGAACCTGCCCAAAACGTGCTGAATTCTTGGCGATCCGCAAGAAGTCATCCACCAAATCCCGGCCTGCTCAACGCCGTCCGCCACCTCCGATGAACGAGGAGAACTTCCCGTCACTTCGTTATCAGGTGCCTAACCTACCGCCGATCCCATTAAATCAGCGCCAAGCAAACCGCCCGTCAGCTTCCGTGCATCATCGTTTCGCAGCAGCTGCCGCCGCCCCCAACCCGACTCCTCCTGGGGCAATCCAAGTTGCAGTACCTCAACGCAACCACCCGTCGATGGACAGCTCTACAACTCGGAGCAAATGGTGGAGTTCGTGCAAGAGCTCTATCGCCAACTACGTTCCTGCCGCTCCAAGGAGGAACAGCTCAAAGCCGCCACGTCCGTGACGATGAAATTTATTTTCAAACATGGACCGTAAGCGCACCATCAGCATCCTCAACTGGAATGCTTGTACCATCCGGAACAAAACCTTAGAGCTCGGTGACTTCCTTAACAGGAAGGCCATCGACATCGCCATCGTCACCGAGACACATCTCAAACCGGAACTCACCGTTTTCATCCCAGGATACCGGATTGTGCGACTTGATCGTAGCGGCTCTAGTGGAGGAGGAGTTGCGATCGCCCTGCGCTACGACATCAACTGCCATCTGCTTCCGAGCTTCCAGCTGCAGTCTATCGAAGCCATCGGAGTCGAGGTCGAAACTGCTGTCGGCCCAATCACCACCATCGCGGCCTATTGACCCAAGCAAGCCAGTACCAACAACGGAACAACAACGGTCCTGCGAAACGACATCCGTAAGCTAACTCGGAGGCAGGGGCAGTTCATCATCGCCGGCGACCTTAACACGAAACACGAAGCCTGGGGGAACACTCGGCGGAATCGGAACGGAATAATTATGCAGGAAGACCTGGAAGAGGGACATTACACCGTCCTGGGCCCGGATACTCCCACCCGGTTGAGCAGATCCGGGGTGCATTCGACAATCGACATCTTTCTCACCAACATGGGGAACAACATCGCCCAGCCGATCGTAAACCAGGAGCTCAGCTCGGACCACTATCCGGTGGTGGCCGAAGTTGGCTCCTCGGTCAACCGGCATCGTATTACCAGACGGAACTACCATCGCGCCAGTTGGGAGAGGTTCCGACAACACGTTGACGACAACATCGATTTCGACATGCACCTTGATTCCGTTGATGACATCGAACAGCAGCTGCAGAGCATCGAGCAAGCGATCTCCGAGGCCCGGGATCAACATGTACCGGTAATAGATCAGGTGAGTGACTCTGTACCCATTGATAGACCCACCAAAGAACTGATTCAATTGCGCAACGCTACCCGACGGCAATACCAGCGAACTGGTTTGCCTACTTTAAAAAGTCATTGCAATCGGATGACTAAAATTATTAAGGCCAGAATGGTGGACCTCGGAAACAACAATTTTTTCGACAAGATCCGCTCTCTCCCTGATTGTGCAAAGCCGTTCTGGAAGTTGACAAAAATCTTAAAAACTAAGCCAAGACCCATTCCACCGTTGATCCCACTTGACAGCAATCGCTCCACGGATCGCTTAATTACTCCTGCAGAGAAGGCTGTTGAGAAAGGTCAACACATCGTCAGCTCCCACAATCTTGGACTAAACAACGTCAGTCCACACGACGCTGCCGTTAGCGAGCTTGTAAACAATATCCATCAAAGTCCCAATGACTTCTCGGAAGAGTTGGAAATCTCAGCTGACGAATTGTTGACCTATATCAAAGCGTCTAAGAACATGAAGGCCCCAGGTTTCGATAACATCTTGAACTTGGAGCTCAAGCAATTGAGCCCCCAGTTCTACAACCATCTGGCGATGGTTTTCAACCAATGCCTGCGGCTTAGCTACTTCCCCTCGTGCTGGAAGTCAGCTAAAGTCATACCCATCCGGAAACCTGGGAAAGATCCTTCGTGTCCCAAAAGCTATAGACCAATCAGCCTTCTCTCAGGAGTGTCCAAGCTGTTTGAGAAAGCAATCCACCGTCGGCTTCTTTCATCTGCCGACGAGCTGAACATCTTGCTCGACGAACAATTTGGCTTCCGACGTGGTCGGTCGACAATTCACCAACTTAATCGAGTCAGTAACATCCTCAGACGGAACAAGTCTGTTTCGAAATCATCTGCCATGGCACTTCTCGACATCGAGAAGGCCTTTGATAACGTGTGGCACGATGGCTTGGTGTACAAGCTAAAACGCTACAATCTTCCTATCTTCCTGGTGAAGATAATTAAAAATTATTTATCGGACAGAACATTCCGTGTTTCGCTGCAAGGTGCAGTTTCTGATGCACAGGAGATTTCCGCCGGTGTTCCGCAGGGAAGTATACTAGGTCCACTTCTGTTCAACCTATTCACCTCGGACATATCCCCGCTCCCTGAAAATGGATCTCTGTCGTTGTTCGCCGATGATACCGCAGTCGTCCACAATGGTAGGGTAACAAGAGCGCTTACAGCGAAACTGCAGCGAAGCCTGAATGTTCTGTCTGAATACTTCACCGAATGGAAGATCTGTATCAATGCGGCGAAGACCCAGGTCATCCTATTTCCACACTCCAACTCTCCCAGACTTGTTCCGCCTGAGGATTGTAAAATAAGCCTAAACAACACAACGGTGGAATGGGCCAAATCAGCTGTCTATCTTGGCAGTTACCATAGACAGCAAGCTTATTTTCAGGGAGCAGGTTGACAAAACGGTCACAAGTGTAACGTTCTGTTGAAGCTACTGTACCCATTGATCAACAGAAGGTCTACATTATCCCTGAAAAACAAGCTTGCTGTCTACAAGCAAATCATACTTCCAGTCATCGAGTACGGCATGCCAATCTGGGAGAGCTGCGCAAAAACACATCACCTGAAACTTCAGCGTGTCCAAAATAAATTCCTCAGGATGATCCTGAACACCCCTCCGAGGACAAGAACATCTGAGGTCCACCGTCTGGCCGAGATAAAAATGCTCGATGATCGCTTTAGTGAGTCTGTCAATCGGTACAGGGCACGCTGCCTGACATCGGATCACCAGATCATCCGGAATCTGGTTCCCCACCCCTAGGATTTTCAAATTGTAGTTTTAGTTGTAGATTAGGTAGGTTATCAAATTTTAACAAACAATGCCCCAAGGGCTGAACAGAAAATTTCATGTAAAACACATAACACTTTAAACACACCAAACACATAAAATTAAACAAAGCTGAAGAGCCCTATGGGCTAAACACTTAAAATGTAAAAATTAGTATGTAAGACAAACAAATGGAAATATAAAACATGTTAAGTAGTAAAAAAGACTCAGTCGATTATGTAGCGCACGATTACAATTTTAACTATAACTCATACATTAGTTTAGCTAGAAACGATATTCAACTAATTATACCTTTGCTAAGATACAACAAGGCTTTTGCTGTACTGGACCATGGAAAGTCACCAACTAACATTATAGAGTCGAAAACTTTCGATGGATATGGATATCATTAAGGATTCTTGTTCGGACAAATTTTAGTAATGTTTGTTAATTTTATCGCTCCGGGCATTTATTTATATTATCGCTCCGGGCATTCAGCTATATTCGGTATACTATACGGAATATAAAGCTACTTTATAACATCTCAATGACTTTCTCATGTGATCAATCGGCCATTCCATTTCAAAACATTAAAATTCCCACTATATTCATTTAGTTATATAGGTGTTGGTAGGAATAAGCCCTTCAAAAAATACACAACCGCTCACTCTTACTTTTTCATTGAAAACTTTTTTATTCTACATTTTACTATGTGATGAATACATTAGGCCAAAGTTAGATATATAAGGTTAAATGCGTACCTAAAATATGGTCTCTGGTTTTCTTGTAAACTTATTATTCATGTTTCTATGTGAATGTCAGGTAAATTAGTGAATCCAAATTAGTTGGTTCGGAATATCATGTTCGACATCCAAAATGGTGTCCATGATAGGGAATTTGGGTGGTTTAAGGTATGCGGCGAAGGGAAAACAAGTTTTGCTAATACCACTGGCTGCCAATCGACAATTTGAAACGAAAATCCCAATCAAACAAACTCTCAAGCTGAGAATTTTAAATTGACAGTAGCAAAGATGGATTTGTATCTGGTAGCATTTATTGATTTATCGCGGGTTGCGCCAACCAGCCAAAATTTTCCCGACAGCTCGCCCTCCATGCAGGCGTTTTTGCAGTTGCGGCGAACGAATTGGCACCATATTAGGCGCACAAACCAAATGAAATAAAAGTTTAATTCTTTTATACAGAACTCTTTTGATTAAATTGGTTGTCCTCAAAAGGACAGATTATCAATTAATGGATAGCGCAAACCAGCTGGGTGAAATTTTTACCGACGGCACCGAACTAAATTTAAGATTAGTTCATTCTTGAATAAACAACTCTTTTATTTGAAATTATTGTCCTCAAAAGGACAGATTATTTCCACCTACTGCTGACTGCTGCTCGCCCCCAAGGACGCTTTCCCCAAAACAACAGCGTTTTCGAAGTCGCGGCGAAACAATCGCCACGATGAGGTAAGATGGCGGCTTGCACAAAATCGACGCGATTGTGCGCCCTCATAATCCGCCATTTTGCCTCATCGCGACGATCGCTGTTTGGGAGAGCCTTGCTACTTACCACCACCAGCTGCTACGTGACCATCAGCTGCCACTGCACCAGCTCCGCTGCCGTACAAATGAAGGTTCCACCAAACTGCAGCAATTTTTTGCCACCGCGGCAGCGAAATCGCGGTGGAAAAATCGCCGCTGTGAGATTACATGGCAGCTTATGGGAGCGCACAAACCGACGCGATGCGTTTTTTAATGCACGGTGGCTAAAAATTGCTGCAGTTTGGTGGAGCCTTCATTTGTACGGCAGCGGAGCTGGTGCCGAGGCAGCTGATGGTCACGTAGCAGCTGGTGGTGGTAAGTAGCAAGGCTCTCCCAAACAGCGATCGTCGCGATGAGGCAAAATGGCGGATTATGAGGGCGCACAATCGCGTCGATTTTGTGCAAGCCGCCATCTTACCTCTTCGTGGCGATTGTTTCGCCGCGACTTCGAAAATTGTGCAGTTTGGTGGAGCCTTGATGCAGCTCCCTGCGACCAGCTCCCAGCGACCGGCTCCCAGCGACCAGCTCGCAGCAACCAGCTCCCTGCGACCAGCTCCGCACAGCTTCAATGCTGCCAAACGACTGAGGCAACATTTTCCTATGTGTGCGCTCATGCCGTTCTCAGCTGCATGCGAGACGTACATGGAGAGACGAATGACATGATTGGTAAAAGTCTCTCTCTAATACAAAGAAGAAGAAGATGATGCAAGACGTTCCTTGCTTCGATTTGAAATCTGTGATAGGAAATTTGGTAAATTTACTCTGCAAAATGACATTATAAGACATCACCTTATATTTGCGTTATTTTCAATAGTTTACTATTGTTTGAGAATAATGTTTGACAATTGAATTGGAGCGCGGTAAAATTTCCGACCGATTGAAGAAGAAATCATGTAAATCTATCGTGGATTATTTGATTTATTCGTGTACAAAACGTACGGTTTTTCGTGACGGTCGCAAAATTTTAGATTTTCATTTCACACCCTACCCTTGCCGTAAGACGTAGTCTACATCAAAAACTTACGAATAAGGTGTTTCGGGTCATATTGACGCGGATTTCAAACTCACATTGTGAAAATTATGTTCGACTAAATTTCAAAATCTTTGCAGTCAAAATGCTAAGTAAAGTCCCAATTTTTCGTTTCTGGAATCTGTGCCGGAAGAGGGCATGTTTTGCCACGATCCAAGAGGCGGTGACAGATACACATTTTCATCTGATCATGCTTTTCGACGGCTCAAACTTCAAAATTTATCACGAATAGTCTACTTCTAGCCTTGAAATGGACCAATGACCATTTTGACCATTCCGGGGCAATCCCGATGTCCCGAAGGAACCCTCCAGGAGGGAACAGATACGATTTTACAGATACGAAGCACGTCTTTCGACGGCTCAAACTTCATGATTTTTCGTGAATAGTCTACTTCCAGCCTAGAAATGGACTAATAAATATATTGGCCATAACTGGACAATCCGGATGCCCCAGGAGAACCGTTCAGGAGGAGACAAATACGAATTTTTGCCGAAACATGCTTTTCAACGGCTCATACATCATAATTTTTGTTGAGTAGTCTACTTCTAGCCTTAAAATGTGAATTTTGTGACAACCCGGATGCCCTGGAAAACCCATTTAAGAGGGGACAAATATAGATTTTCACCGAAACATGCCTTTTGACGGATAAAACTTAATGATTTTTTATAAGTAATCTACTTCTAGCCTTGAAATGGAGTAATGACTACATTGCCAATTCGGAACAATCCGGATCCACCGAGGGAATCGTTTAGGATGGGAAAAATACATATTTTCACCGAAACATGCAATCGACGGTTGAAACTTCATGAGTGGTCTCCTTCTCCTTGAAATGGATCAATGGCCATATTGGCTATTCTGGAACAACCCGGATTCCCCGGAAGAACGTTTCAGGAGGAGACAAAAATATATTTTTGCCGAAACATGCCTTTCTACTGCTCAAACTTCATGAATTTTTTGTTGAGTAGTCAACTTCTAGTTTTGAAATGGATAAATGACTATACTGGCCATTTTGAGCCAACCAGGAAAAACCATTTAGAAGGGGACAAATACAGATTTTTGCCGAAACATGCCTTTCGGCAGCTCAAACTTCATGATTTTTCAAGAGAAGTATACGATCAGCTTTGAAAAGAACAAATGACCATATTCGCGATTCTGAGACAACCCAGATGTTTCAGGGAAACCTGTTATGCCTTTTGACGGCTTAAACTTCATGACTTTTTGTAAACAATCTACTTCTTGTCATTAATTGGACGTATGGCCATATTGACAATTCAGGGAAAACTCGGATTCTCCGAGGGAGCCCTTCAGGAGGAGAAAAATACAGATTTTTACCCGAAAAAAGTCGATTTTACTAAATTTCGAACATGCATGAGGATATTGACATAACAACCATGGTCACCCATTCAAGCTCAAAGTCATTGACAAAGAAAACCATGTCAATTTCACATTTACATTTATCTTGTCAATGTTTAACATGTGCTGTTTTCATTATTCGCTAAATTGGTAGCAACATTAAATAAATTCAGTTCAATATAGAGCCGGCAAAGTGAATTCACTTGGACAACTGCAATTCACTTTCTCAACTGTCTGGATAACAACCGGGGCGGATCGTCCTCTCGCCCAACCACGCTACGCCACAGCTCATAAATGAATAAAAATGATAGACTAAGAAAGCTATGTCAATTGGATCAGTTTTTTTTTTATTTTGAAAACTCGGAGTAACACATCTTCATTCTTTTATGTTGAGTAAGCTTCTTTATAACCAAATCTAGCCGTATAAAAGTATTTTCAACCGTTATAAATATTGTATGTTGATTGATCACGCAATCCTAGTTCGTATATAAATAAAGGCAACTGTCATTGGTCTTCTCCTAAGGGGTTTCCCGGGGGCATCCAGACTGTCAAGGAATGACCAATGTGGTCCATTCCAAGGCTAGAAGTAGACTATTCGTGAAAAAACATAAAGTTTGAGCCGTCAAAAAGCATGATCCGAAGCTTGTATCTGTCGCTGCCTCACGGATCGTGGCAAATCATGCCCTCTTCCGGCACAGATTCCTTAAGGCCAATGCTCACCAGAAACTGAAAATTGAGACTCTAATAAGCATTTGGACGCAAGGACTTTTACTTTGGTTATATAAATTTTACACAATGTGAATTTGAAATCCGGGTCAATATGATCCGAAACACCTTATTCGTCAGAAAATGGTAACACCAAAGGAAGGTTAAATACATATATACATAATTATATGATAATTTTTATATATCTTGCAAATACTGGGGAATGGAAAGGACCATCAGGGCACTCGATTGAATCAGACTGAACAAATAGAGTGAGAATGCCAACCGAATGACAACAAGTGTGATACTAGGGGAAATTCTCTATATCCCCGTGGATACATGTAAGTGATGTTGTCTATCGATCAACTTAATCCGTTTCTGGCCCTTTCATTGCCCTTCAATGGCATGATGGGCCTTACTTTTAATCAGTCTACTTATCAATCAGTACTTATAAAAACTTGATCAAGTTAGACGAGAGCCTATTGCTGTTGGACTTTGTTTTCGTGCTACAATTGCTGGAAGTTCAAATCATTACCATGATATGAATTCTATATCAAATCCAATAAAATTATTCTTTCATTGATTTACTGTTAATTTGGTCAGCAATATAACATCTCATGGCCAGGTTAAACCATTTTTATTATTCCAATGATATATCCATACCTACCTTTTTATACATTTGTGATTATGATATCTATAACTTACCTGAAATGAAATAAAAAACAAGAAAACAGCAATTAGTGTCAAAACGTTTAGCAACTGCAGCAAATTTAATAACTTTTATCCTCCCAACAGATTAAATCACCTATCTCCACATGAAGGAGCACTGTTTGGTATAAAATGCACAGTTGAGAAAATCACAAAGTGATGTTAAAATTATTTCGCGGAATGGAACTGGGACATTTGCCAAAAACCCCCAAACGAGCAAGGCAAAATTACTCGTCCGAAAAATCTGTCCTCCTGTCGTGTGTCGTTTTCTGTGTTGTATAACTGCTGTTTGTAAGGTCGCCGCACCAGCAGTCTACTCGCGAATGACCCACATTCGAAGGTGGGACCAGCGAGGTGAGGCGAACTTCCTGCTGAAGGGTTATACGCATCTGTAGATTTGTTTGGTTTGAATTGTTTTATGGAATGGTTGAACTGTTTGTCAGGATGGGTTTGCTAATTTTTTACAGATTAAAAACTGTAAACCGTGGGTTGTTTTTCCTGTGTGTGTTGTACGTTGGTACTTTGCCAAATTTTATTAAAATCTATTGCCAGTTTTGTTGCAAGCACCGTAAATCCTCATTTGTGAAGTTTTCAATCAACTTAGTCAAAGCGAGTATAGCATAAGAATAAAATAGACAAACTGTTCAGACATTGCTGGGTGAAAATATTTCTTTAGGCAAGACCTTTAACTACATTTTAAATCAGTCTGGAGATTATTTTAAGCGCTCTTTTATTAATTACAAACTACCAGTACCATGACCAGAGACATAATGCATAAATTGTAGAACACTGCAGCATGTGTTTGAGTGTTATTCATCCCATGAATCCATTACCATTGTCAACTTGTTCAAGCAATTAAAAAAAATGTATAGTCGTAAACCAAAATACAATGGAGAAAAAACTTCCAACTCACCGTAGATATGATAGATGGGATCGTCGCTGTTTCCTGGTGCGAGAACAATTTTTTGCGATCTCTGCCGGACAACGTGCTGCTTCTGGGCGGCCGCAGTTGCCACCAGTTTGGCCACAGTTTCATCGCTGTCACTGCTGCTGATGCCATCCCCAAGCAGTGTCGTCGATGGTGGCAACGATGATGGCAGCAGAGCCCGGTTTACTTCACTATTATTGCCCTGAGGACCACGTTGTCCCTCGCCTTCTTCTTCACCACCGCTGTCGTCGTGCAAATGGAGTGTTTTGTCCATTTTTAGTGTTCGTAATTTTATTCACTGGATGCGGAAACACCGCTTTTTTATAATTTTGTTGATAATTTTTATGAAGTTTTTTTTTGTTTTTATAAAACCACTTTACTTTCACTGGATGGGAATGTTAATACGCAAACATTCATGGATGGTATTTATTTAAACATCCTTTTTTTAAATTGATAAACTCATGGCCCTGCACTTGTTAACATACTGTTTTTCGTGTTTTTTAAATTGGTTGTTCCGGAGCAAACGATGATTGGAATATCAATATTGAATGTATTTTGTAAATGATTACTATGGCTACCTGGTTTCTTCAATACAATCGCTGTATCGGAACTATTTGTTATTGAGTATTAATCAATAACAATTACTCAATTAGCTAATAACCCACTTGGACTCATAGCGTTAAACCTCATGCAAAACATTTAACAATGTAACTGTTGCTCGATAGGTCCGAACGTAATAGTTTATCATTCCGGAATACTTCAAGCTTCAGTTTCATAGTGCATGCAAAAAAAACCAAAACAGATACAATTAAACTCGCTTCTCATGCTGGCTCAAAAAAATCTTTGTCGTTTGTACAACATCCTAAAAATATGTACGCAATGAAACAAACTCATTTCCGTTCCCAACAAAACAACCGAGACATAAATTTGGTGGACAGCGCAATTAAACAAAATGTTGTACTTCCTTGCAAGTTGTAGGTATTAATTACGATTGGAGCTTTTAATTGACGACCATTCAATAATCTCGAAGTTGGCCTTCGTAGCACATCAGTTTTTAAAGCATTCACCGTTTTTCATACGCAATGCTATTAACTTCGCACTGTTTGTCTCGTTGAGCGAAGAAATTCAATAGCTATGACAGTTAATACCCCTTCAATAGCATGCTCAGCTGATTTCGTTTTCCTTTGCTTTTCCAACACGATCAGGTGTTGGGTTATTTTTTCGACTATTATTTCGGTCGCTGATTTTAAGCTCACCGCTCGACCATCGAGCTTTTGACGGTGTGAGGAATTAAAATAAGCACTCTGTGGTTGCTGGTAATTAATTTGTGAAGAGCTGATACCAATCGATATGTGCAGTAAGGTGACCAAAAACACATGGCATCCCCGAATCACGAAACCACTTGTTCCCAAACCACTTGTTTGGGGATCTGTGAATCACAGAAAGCACAATGTTTCCGAAATTCTGGGAGCCTTAATGCCCATTTATGTAAATTTATAAAATGGAAATCTTCATCGTATTTTAAGTGCACCACAAACAACACTTCAACGCCCAGTTTTGAACACGTGCCTCACAGCTGGTTTCACATTAGCAGTAGAAGCAACTCCGCTAATGAGAGCCCTGCTGCAAAATTTATGTAATTTCCTATTTAGAAGGAAACTACTTAATTATTTAGTTTGATTTGTCTCTCTACACTCGCTGTTTATTTCTGTCTTCTGCTTTTATCGGGCTTCGAAACTCAGCTCGAATGGATTTGCAGAATGAAAAATAGAGCTAAACTACCCACTACCACGCTTACCCAGTTGACAGCAAAAATAGCAACCAAGTGCGAGCATCGAGTTTGATTCGAGCTTGGCTGTAAACAGCATAAAATATCCAACCTCCTCTACGTGCTAGTCGGTGAAATGAAATAAAGGTGCTGCTTTGCGAGTAGACTAAAAACCAAATGTTTTCTGTTTATTAGGGTTGGAGATTTCTGATCTTGTAATTAGGAGCAGTGATGGCTCAAGCCGTCAGCGAAAATTAAAAACAAACCAACTAGCTCCGTGCTCCACACGGTTGGCTGCATGTACACAAAATTGAGTTGAATTCAACACCATTTCGTGTTAAGAGGATCTAATTCTCATCGATTTCGATGATAAGGCCTATACTGCGAAAAATAAGCACGATTTTTATCCGTGAGTAACATTTTTGTCCGTGGGTAAAAATTTCTGAAAATCTGGGTACTAACTAGTTTGGAGTGATTTGTTTGTGCAAAATTTCATAACAATCGGTTCAGTGGTTATTGAGATGTCATCGAAACAAGAAGAAACCACCGGAAAATTTTGCGCGCCATCATGGAAAATCCAACTGCGACCATGAGATGGATCGGAAGACAACTTAGATCACCCATACAACTGTGTTTTGGGTGGTACGATCGTTTGTGGAGTCCCATACGACCGAGCGACGGGCTGGTAGTGGAAGAAAATCGAAGACAGCTAAATTTGTAAAGGCCCGGAAGGTGTTGGATTATTTCAAGTGTAATCCGAACCTTTCCATTTGCGACGCGGCTCTGAAGGCAAAGTGTTCCGCCGGGATCGTTCAGCAAACCATGAAACGAGTAAGGCACCGCACCGGCGTGATCAAAACCTACATCAAGGCAGACGCAAAGTAGATACCGGGTTTGGAGTTCTACGTTGCCAAATCACGGTTTGATGTTCCGGAAGACATAAGGAAGAAGAAATTCGCCAAAAAATACTTGCTCTGGCAGGCCATATGCCAATGCGGTAAACTAAGTAAACCGTACATCATACCGGGGAAATTTACCACAACGGGTAAATTTAACAGCGAAATTTACCTCACCGAGTGCCTTCAGAAACGTCTGTTGCCCTTCCTGTGGTCCCACGGAGGTGAGACATTATTTTGGCCGGACCTGGCATCATGTCATTACGAGGGATCGACGGTGGATTGGTACAGAGACAATAACGTTGTCTCTGTACCAAAAACCGCCAACCCCCCAAATTCACCAGAGATTCGTCCGGTGGAAAGATTTTGGGCCATAATGAAGGCCAAAGTTCTGAAATCGTTCAAGGTATTTAAGAACGAGCAGAAGTTGAAGAAATAATGGATGAAAGTGACCAAAAAGGTCGGCTCCACCATTGCACAAAATGTAATGAGGGGTCTAGAGGAGAGGTGTGGGCTTTCAGTGATGGAAAGGAAATTGAGTTAAGTTATTATGCTGAAACATAATCCATATGTATTTATTCATTCATTGAAAGTTTCAAGAAAATCCGAATTAAAATAAATTTTTGGCGAACACTTTTGTCTGGTGCATTTTTTCGTGTACAGGCCTTTTATCATCTTGGCAACTTCAATAAGGTTTACTTGATTTTAAATTGTTCATCTTTTCATAACAATGAGTCAAATTTTTCTAAATTCTGAATTGAGGCTACCAATCGTGTGTGTTTATTTCAGAGAGGATATTGCTCTCTGAATGAGTTATACAGTTTGTTTGTAATATGTGTAGGTACTGACGTACTTTGTATTAATGTGACTTACAGCTAGTCCATAACGAACTTATCAGCATAAGGGCAGTGATCAAAGGCTTCTCATGAACATCCGTACAAATAGTGTCAAAGAAAATGCAATAAGAGTCATTGACCATTGTCTCAACAGCTAAAAGTAGCTTCAGGTTTACCATATTTGTTTGTACACGTGTTGAGTTGAGGTTACGCTGTGCGTATTAAGTGCGTACCTCATCATTTTTACTTTCTCTCATTTATTTGGTTCTTATTAAGGAAAACACACTGTAGTCTTTTTTGATATCTTAAAAACAAGAGTTCGACTCGAAGAACTAAAAAATCAATTGGTCTTGAAATTAAAACAGTGATAAAAAACAGTGCTCACTTCAAAAATCTATATATTTTCGATCAGTTTCCGTCGAAAGACCCTCGACCCCTTTTGTGTTTTGGTATTTTGACGTGTTTTGAAGCAAACGGCTTGACCTGGTGCATTTGTACGCGTGATCGTGTTTGATTCAGTTGAGCAAATGGAGAACGTAGTGATTTCGAAAGTAATTCCCTTGTGTATACGAAAATTTAGGACATGGGTTCGGAACATTACGATAATTCAAAGTTATGCGCCAAGCGATACTGCCAAGCTACAGGACATCGGGGCGACCCCGGCGTATTGGTTAACATCCATACCTCTCACGCCTAAGTCACAAGTTCGAATCTCACCCCCGGAGAAGTTACGAAAATGCCCAAAAGTGGTGTTTGACTGACTACGACGGGAGATGAACCAGCCGGAGGCTGAAAATCTCGATAATCAAGACAAAAAAAAAGCTACAGGACAAGGAGAACTTTTGCAGTCAACTTAATGCCGTCGTGCATGAAGTTACGAAGGATGATATCAAGGTCTCCACTGGCGACTTCAATGCGAAGATCGGCTCCGACAACACGGACTATGAGCATTTTATGTGACGTCATGGTCTCGCAGAAATGAGCGACAACTGTGAGCTGTTTCCTAGTGCCCAAAGTCACGTGGGTTTCCCGTGATAAACATACAGAAAATCAAATCGACCACATCTGCAACAGCCGAAAATGGAGACGGAGCGTTCTTGGTGTCCGAAATAAACGCAGTGCCGATATCGCATCTGACCACCAGCTTCTAATCGGTGAGATCCGCCTGCGCATTGCACGGATCCAGCAACGGGAGAAGAGGCTCAGACGGCGTTTCAACACACGCCGACTAGAAGATCCAGCTGTGAAAAATTCGTTCGTTGAAGAACTTCAGCGCTGAGCAGCAGACGTTCCGGAAGAAGGCAACGTGGCAAAACATTGGACGGCCATCAAGAATGCCTTTAGCGAGACAAGTGTAAGTAAGCTGGGTGAGCTACGCACACAGCAAAAAGAATGGATCACCGATAAAACCTGGAGGAAGATTGAGGAGCGTAGGGAAGCAAAAGCTGCGATAGAGTGGGCCAAAACCAGAGGAGCCAAGTAGGAGTCCCGTCAACGGTACTCGGCTTTAGAGAAGGAAGTAAAACGCTGCTGCCGACAGGACAAGCGAGCGTGGGTGAACTCCTCGGCTGACGAAGAGGATTAAGTCGCAAACACTGGCGATATTCGGCTCTTCTACGATATCTCACGACGCATGAGTGGAGCAAGGATGAATCCGGAGATTCCTGTGAAGGATGCGACTGGCCAGTTACTTACCGACCTCACTGACCAGTTGAAACGTTGGTTTGAGCACTTCGAACAACTTCTGTAAGTTACGACGTCCAACCAACCATCAACATCTCGGCGTGATTGGCCACAGATGCGGTACATCACCCTCGTCAACTCTGATTCCCCATCATTGCAGGAGATCGAAGCCGCTATCCGAAGCATGAAACCCAATACGACTTCAGGGGTCAATCGCATATCAGCATAGTAACAGTAGTTGGGCAGGCGCCTGTATCGAAATGGCGAGGTTCCCGCGGCACAAGTCATCTCCGTCCCATTAAAACCTCGGCAGGCCTCCAGTACGTTCCATTCTCCACCACTCGACCTCGCCAGTCGGGCGGATTAGGCTCAGATGACCCTAAAGACTGTATTCGATGAAATTTGGACACACGCAATTGTTCGTAACTTTAGCGTGTGGTAAAAGTTACTGAAATTTTAACTGAATGTATTTCATTGTGTTGTTCAACAAATTTTGGGCACTCACTTCCTAGAAAACGCCAAACGCTTCTCATCGATGGATCGGATGAAACAGCTCGGAATCGCACATTCAACCGTATTTCATGTGATCAAAACGTTCAAGGACCGTAAGACAACCAAGCAGAAAAATGGTAGTGGCAAAAAACGTGGCACATCAAATCCGGAGAAGGCCAGGATGGTATTGAACCAATTTAGGCGTTATCCCAACATTTCGATCAGGGATGTTGCAAAAAAGGCGAAGTGTTTCAGTTTGTTTTGTGCAGAAAACAATGAAACGTTCTGGATTACATGTGTACAAGGTCCAGAAGGCACCGAACCGGAGCGATAAACAGAACTCGGTGGCCAAAACTCGTGCAAGAAAACCGTACAGGGAGTGGCTCACAAAACCGTTCTGCATTGGTGATGGACGATGAGACTTACATTAAAGCCGACACCAAACAAATGCCAGGACAGGAAACACTACGTCGCCACCTCTAAGTTGGCCGTTCCGGAGAGTGTACGGAAGAAGAAACTGTCGAAATTCGCCAAAAATTCCTTTGTCTGGCAAGCGATCTGCGGATATGGCAAAATGAGTCAGCCCTTCATCACCTCTGGGACCGTCAACGGACAAATCTACAAGGACGAATGCCTCCAAAACGACTTCTGCCCTTCTTGAGATCTCACGATGGCCCGACACTGTTTTGGCCGGATTTGGCATCTTGCCACTATGCCCGTCCGTCTTAGACTGGTACAAAGATAATAATGTAGTTTTGTACCAAAAGACGTCAACTCTCCAAACACCCCGGAACTTCGCCCAATTGAAAATATTATGGGCAATCATGAAGGAAAAGCTCGTTAAAACTCCAAAACTGATAGAAAATGAACTTGAACTAAAGAAAGTGTGGTTAAAAGTAAGTAAGCAAGTCGGTCCCTATCATTGCGCCAAAATTGATGAAAGGGGGTCAATGCAAA
>JASCZW010017704.1:0-16635 GCA_034211315.2 Aedes japonicus | reverse complement strand
CATATTTAAATATTTTACTAGGCGTCGCTTAAACCAGAATCGTTTACTAAAACTAACCTTTCTGCCCTCCAAACCCCTTTTATCCAATGCCCCAGATATTTCTCGGGAAGAATGCAGAGAACTACTTTATATACAACTAGCTTAACTGGTGCAAGTGCCACTACGCTTTCAACAAAATGAATTAGAAATTTAATAGAACTGGTACTATTACGGTTGTTTTTTGGAATGAGTTTTTCATGACTGAGAAGCGGTTCAAACTTTTATCAGAACATGCTTCTTACCCGAGAAATACACATTTGTGTTTAAGTTACCTGGATATTTCTCATGTTTGGTTGGAATTTGTGTTTCATTTGAAGAAGATCCCCCTTCCCTTCCAAAGGGTGGAGGGATCTCAAACCACCATACAGTCATTGCCTTCAAAAACCCTCACATGCCAAAATTTGGTTCAATTTTCTTGATTAGTTCTCGAGTTGTGTACAAGGTACAAGAGGTCAAATACGTGCCAAAAACAGCCAATTCACCAAACTGTCCAGAAGCTCGCTCAATGGAGAAATACTGGACACTAGTTAAGCGGAAACTCTTCGAAACTAAGAAGAAAGCAAATACCGATGATTTCAAGAGAAGATGGAGAATCGTAACGGCGGGCGTATCTGAGGATACCGTTTGGAACCTGATGACGGGTGCTGCCACAATGTTCCAGAATTTTACAGAAAGAAGCATTAACATCTTAATCAACCGTATCTAAGGTAGATATAACACTATTAGTGAACATAACAATCATTATTTTGGTGTTCTTGCTGATTATTTTGGTATTCGAAATTTAACGTGGACTGTCTTTATTACCAAACCGAAGTTTTTGTCGATTAAGCTGATCGAACTGAACTGCATACGCTCTTTCACTGGTACTTTTTGGGAAATTTTGAATTCAACTACCTCAAACATTTTGAGCCATTTCATTGTATTGATGTCCTGATGCATAATAGCATGACGATTTGAAGGCTGTGCATCCTTCCAAATTTTCCATGGAACAGAACAGCAATCTAGTTTGATATTGATGGTACTTGATGTTCTGAATAACCAACTTACTTCGCAAGGTATTAGGTTGCAAGAGAGCCCTCAACAATTATCAAACTCAAATATAACTTTATTAGGGCTTTTGAAAACCAGATTGCGCTAACATCATACTCATATTTTTACTATAAACCACTCAGGAACCAAACAACAAAGTCTTCTCGATGGACACGAAACAGTCCTAAATCGATGATTTCATCAATCCACGTTTTGAATTCGGAACACGGTGGACACATCCGGTGATCCGATACCCACAAAATCGGTGCCATACGAACACTACACCAGCCCCCTGGTTCGTTGTTTACCAGCGAGCGGTCCCCCAGAGTCACCCTGGCGGATAGCAGAAGGATTTTTGTTTGTCTCCTTCAAACCCGAGACCGTACTACCCCACATGCCCCTTCCCAGCTCTTGTGGGCAGTGCAAATTTCCGTCGGATTCACTGGGAAGCCCCGACTTTGTGCACTCCTCATTGGTGGATCGTCGACATCCGCGCCTGTTGTAAATCCCGGGGCGTCTTCCTGATTCGGCATGGGCATCGTGTAGCCCCACCCGGTCAGGCAGGCTGTTCCACGCCTCCACCGACTTCCGTTTGAGAATGATATTTGATCGGTTGCACCTTGTGGCGCAAATGTGAACGGTTCCTTCCCGCGGATAATGCCAATATCGCTTCGATCTCAGCTTCAATATAGTCCGGATGAATTTTGGGCCAATCGATCCAGACACGCGCCGTTCGCTCGGCTCCCATCATTTCGCGAATCATTCGTCCCGGAAGCAATCGAAAGGCGGGAGGCAGAAAGTCCATCGAGGCACCGAGCTGCCGATATCACGTAGCTGCTTGAAATGACAGAACCGCCACCAGTTGTGCATCCATTTCATTGGGCCGAATCCGTAGAAGAGAGCTGGCCGTTATCTGCAGGGAAATTTGGTACGGAACTGCGTTCCTGTGCATTCTCGCCTCCGACAATTTTTGAATTCTTATCACCCGAAATTTTAATCCAGTCACGGCCCAGTAACAATTATCAACCGCACACTGCAACTTACCGCGTAAACATCCTTCAGGCCGCCAAAGCGCCAAGGACGACAATGGCGAGTGAAAAACTTCTGCAACTGCTTTCATTGCTGTATTGCTTTAGTGAGCAGTGGCAGTTTTCCTCCGAACAGCTCCAGGATAATTACTTTTCACGGCCAATAAACCCTCCAGAGCGCTGATCAGGCGTCACCAGGCTGGCCGTCATCATGGGTCCTCGAATGAGCCGGCACCGGGCAAAGCCCCAACGGCATTCCTGTTGTTTTACAATCGGCCACCAAATACGGTCGGTGTGTGCCATTCGCCAAACCGTGTTATCATTCCAAACTGTCACCGGCGTCTCGCCTTCGATTTATAGCGGAAGACGGAAGGAGGTGAGATTGTTTCCAACGGACTCATTTTTTCTCGCTGCAAACAGTTGCTTTTTCTGCAGTGCTCTGCTTATTCCCGACTACTCGGAACGCGACGACGACCGACGGCGAAGCTGCACCTTGCCCGCTCGGCGGGACGCCCAGGCCATATCTATGTGGAAGACAATCGGTGTTCGTTGGTGGCTACAAGGTTAAGGTGTCGTCGGTCGTAGAACTTGGGCGATGCAGGTGTTGCAATACAGTTAGTTACACCACTCGGGCGGAAACCAATTCACGCGACCGATGATGATAAGCTGTCTACTGGAATTTCGCGCGCTATGAATAATTGATTTTGGGCATCGATGGTTATGAGCGATGCGCTGATTTGGTTCGGCTAAGCTGTTTTGAGCGATGCATACATTGCTTCGCAAGCGAATATGCAGGTGTTCGAGACAGCATCCCAAGGAAATGATTGAAAGTAAGTCTGATTTAAGTGGACGTATTTTTTAGTGTTTGTCAAGAAGAGGTTTTACGAGGAAAATGTATTGCTTAAACATTCATAGTTCACGAGAAAGACGTTATCAGGGCGTAAAAGCCCTGTTAATAATGGCTTTAAACGTCGATGACGTTCGGACCTTAAAAATATTCTGGTGACTCCAAAACAGAATATGGAAAAAATATTTACTCTGCTATATGCTGCAGTGGGATATCATAAAAGTCTAGTGTTTGACCCAAGTCACCATAATAATTGAGCTATAGCCCGATAATAGCATTATATCAGCATAAATGTTGCTGAAAAGTTCTATATTAGCATATGTTATGCATGCAAACTTCATATTAGCATCATAAATGCATTCAAGCTCCACCCAAAATTTAGCATTATCGCTAGCATTATATGCGCATATAAGGCTGTTATAATGCATAAAAGTACTTATCATGTTCACAGCATACATTTATATCTGCATTAAGTGCTCAAATAAGGGTTTTATATAATGCTTAGAATTTGTTTAAAAAAGCATTAAAAAGTAATTTGGAGTCAACAAAAACCAGTATGGCCGAGAATAAGTGGAATCAAAAATTTAAACATTGGAAATTATAGACGTAAAGTGAAATTGTATCGGAACTACGATACTTCTAAACTTAACAAACCTGATCATATGGATAATTTGGTTCCAGAAAATATTAAATCTCCATCAGCCAGTTAGTTCTGCGCCTTCAAATTCGCACTAGAATCCGAAAATGAACGTTCTTACAGTTCTGGAACAGCTTATAACGGGTGGCAATTAAAATTTTGGAATTTTTCGAAGGCCTCTATGCTCAACAACAAACGAGCTCAGAGAGAAATAAGAGTGTGTATGCGTTAGCTCTTTCGCTCCTCTTTCTGCTAGTATTTTCTGTTTTGTTTATGCTTGCTCAGTTTTGCTCAAAATGCCGTCGAAACAAAGTATTTCGCGAGCGCGTTGTACAGTTCTCCGCACGTGCTACAGAAATCTCACGGCAAACGTATACGGTACAACATTTTAAAAGCGAAAATGTTGCGACTTCGACTGTTTACCATATCCTACGATCCCCAACAACTGCTCGCAAGCAAGGTGGTGGAGCCAGCCAAATTATGGATGCAAGGACTTCGTTCTCTTCTCGTGCCTTCAACAACGGATTCACTGAGCCAACGGGATGCCGCAAAAAGTTCAACTGTTCTCATCGCCAGTACATCTGCAAAACATTGAAAAGAGTCGGAATAAAGTGCGGAAAGAAGACACGAGCCCCGGAATATACTCGATGCCAGATTTCAACGCTGAAATCCCAATGCCGTTGGTTGATTAAAAATTATTCCGGAAAAAGTTTTGTTTTGGACGACGAAAGCTACTTCCCCTCTTTCGAAGACGCAGATTCCCGGAAACGATCGATACTATTCTAACGGATAGTTCTACTACACCTTCGAACATAAAATATGAGTTTAAACATAAGTTTGAACAGAAAGTGATGCTGCACATTGCCATTTCGAAGAAAGGCATTTCTAAGCCATGGTTCAAGCCCTCTGGTTTGGCAATCAATCAAGATGTGTACCAGAACGAATGTTTGAAGAAAATTTTGATCCTGTTTCTACAAAAACATCATGCTGATTGACAATACGTGTTTTGGCCGGATAAAGCAGCGTCATCGCATTACGCCATAAAAACACAATCATTCCTGAAAACCCATTCAGATCCCATGTTGTACCCAAAAACCACAACCCGACAAATCTGCCTCAGTGTCGCCCAATCGAAGATTTCTTCGGGGTTTTGAGTTCCTTGGTGTTCAAAAATAACTGGATAACCACGAATTGCAAACAGTTGATTGGTAGAATCAAGAGATGCATTTGCAAAGTTGACATGGAGGCCGTACAACGCTCCTGTTCCGACATCATTATTTGAATAAATCAGATCTTCTTCAACTATGTTTTTCATTTTTTGACAGCTTGAGAAAGAAATTCCAAAATTTTAGTTGCCACCCGTTAGCCAGGCACAGGCAACAAAGGCAGCGGGCCAACCATGCACGATTATACCTTGGTTTAAGACGCACTACAGGAAATTTTCGCAGTGTATTAAATTTACGAAATATTACTCTTACTTCATACTTAATACACCCAATACTAAAAATATGAATTTACACTAAGGGAAGCTCCATTATCGTCACGAGTGCAGGTGAAAGAGGGAGGGGGTTGGAAATGTTAAGGTGCATTTATATAGCATTACTAATGCTATTTACGAGCTGTAACTTCTGCATTATATAAGCACGTTATTTCGCCTTTTTTAGCATTATATTGGTATTATATCTGAATGAAGAGCTTCAAGGCATTTAAGTGCTGCTTTATAAAGACTGTTCCAGAAAGTATAAGCACACCTTATTTTAACGGTCACTTTAAATATAATGAAATATTTCAACATATTTTGGCTGCGTAACCTTTTGTTTGCACATTTCTGAATGACATAGCATAAAAAAGTGCTCAGTTTTGTGTTACCTATCAAAATGCGCGGTCTAACTCCGGAACAACGAAAAGTATCGTGCACAATGGTGCACTGTAGGCGGACTCTCCTTGAGAAAATTGGCCAAGGAAAGGGTGTAAGCGTCGGAGCGGTACGATCTGCAGTTCGAAAATATAGAGAACAGTGTACGTTTGAAGATGCGCCAAAGAGTGGTCGGAAATCCGGTCCAGTTAGTCTGGATATCGATAAAAGATCAGGGATGCCTACAAGCGAAAACCAGTGACTTCCATTCTGCGATGTTGCGCGAAAAACTAGGGACCTCGTCGAGTAACGTCATGCGTGCCAAAGAAAGACTTGGGCTTAAAACATACCGAAAGCAGAAAAAACTCAAAAGGAACCTGAAACGGGCCGCGTCCGTGGAAACACGGGCCTGCAAACTCTACAATTCGTTATTGTGTAGAAATTCTGGGTGTATAATAATGGACGATGAAACGTATGTAAAACTAGATCTGCAAAACGCTTCCCGGACCACAATTCTATACTGTAAGCGAAGTCAAAGACATCCTCGAAACGGAGATGGCAATTTTTACCAAAAATTTGGTAAGAAGGTTATGGTTTGACAGGCAATATGCGAGTGTGGTAAAACATTTAGTCCGTACATCACAACGGAGACGATGAACACTCAGAAATACGTTAAAGAATGTCTCCAGAAGCGATTATTGCCGATGCCTGATTATCGAAGCACGAAGGTCAAGTAGTTTTTTGGCCTGATTTGGCGTCATGTCATTGCGCAAAGGATACTTTAGAATGGTACAAAAGTCAAAATGTATGTTTCGTGCCGAACGACATGAATCCACCGAACTAACCAGAGGCACGGCCAATCGAGACTTTTTGGGCTTTAACCAAAGCTTAGCTTTGAAAATTCATAAAACCAGCGGACGACATTCAAAAATTTAAAAAAGATTGGTCAAAAGTGGTCAAATGACTAAATGTTTGATTAAATATTTTGATCAAACGAGAGTAAAATATTATATAAAACACAAATACAAATATGATTTGCCAAATTAAATAATTAAAACTAAAAAAATTACTTTTTTGTTATTTTGAAAGTGTGTTTATACTTTCTGGAAAAGTCTATATGCAGATACAATGCTAATACAATGCCACGTTTAGTGCTTAGTTATTAGAGTCCTTATCATGAACAATTCAAAAGTTGTTCCTCTTGACTAAAGATGTCACTTTGCGCTAGTAGTTCCTCATTTCGGATAACGACTACGTTTCCAAAGGACCTGTGTATTAATGGTACTGGTAGTTTGAAAAAATATAAGTTCAATATGATTGGTTTTTTAGGTATTGTGTTTTGAGAAAATGGTCACCAGAAATTAGAAGAGAAGTGGTATCCCATTTAATTCCAGCTCCTGTTGTATCTTCGACAGATACGTATTGCCTTCGTTCAGACTAGATTAGTGTCTCGTACCAATAACTCGACTGTCGAGTTATTAGTACGAGACACTGAAGAAGCCTGCACATTGTAGACGAAATACGCGTATTCGTCGAAGACAAGCAAAGGTAGTTGGAATTAAATGGAAGATACTAATTTTCTTCAATTTCTAGTTACAGGTATTCCACTAAACAGCTCAAATCTCTAGGATTCAAAAAATGTAGTTAATAATATTCCCATGATGATAAAAAAATTGCACAGTAAAAATATCCCTTTTTAATTATGTCAAAATGCTAACTTTTGTGAATAATATTTTTGTATGAATTAGAGCCAACAATGTTTGCTTCAAACTGGTAGCTGAGCTGAGGCTGATCCTGGGAAAATTAAACACAAACAATAATATTTTCTCTAAAGATACACCACCAGTCAATAGTATCGACACACTTTGAAAAGTATTACAGCATTCTCTTGAATAATTCGTCACACACTGGCCACGATGCTGGCCACGAAAATTGGAGCCCTGCAAGACTCGATTAACGTATAAAATCGTCAGGTTTGACGCAAGGATCCACTGCACCACCACCGACGTCACGATATTAAGTGCGGGAAATATCTCGAAGATCTAAGATTCGCGTACTACACGAATGACAAGCCATCCGAGCGACCCTATCGGGTGGGTCTTAGAGGTCTTCCACTTGTGGCACCCGTAATTCTCATCAATCGTCTGAAGGAGGAACACGACCTGGATGCTAAAGCGGTGCATGTCATCCGACGGAAGGGTGAATTCGCAACCCTTGATGTGGCATTCTGTTTGGTACACTTCGCCAAAGCATACATGAACCTTATCAAACTGCACGAGGTCAGGCACGTTGAACAGGTTCTGGTACGTTGGGAGGTATATCAAAATAAGCGCGTTGAGTTACGCGCAGTTGCCTATACCACGGCCACGGCACCCGGAACTGTCACCTTAGGACAAGGTGAAACAACTGCGGCGGAACCTTCGACACTGAAGGGTGCCTGTCGAAAGATCCTCCAGCCAGACGGTGCGCCAACTGTGGTGGTGCCTACCCAGCTACGGATCGTAGCTGCCCAAAACAAGCCGAGTTTCTCCAACCAGAAGTTCCGAAAGCAATCCAACAAGACCCCATCAGCACCTGTACTGAGTGATGAAAACTACCCTTCGCTGCCGAACAGCTCGCAACTGCTGGAATTCCAAGGTTCGTGGCTCCACAGTCCATCAACGGGATAAATCTGTAAGGGCGTAAAAGATTGAGCTGGAAAACTTTCTCTCGCAGCAAAACATCGACGTGGGAGTGATTTCTGAGACCCGGCCATCAGAAAAGGCATCCAGTACGAGATACTACTGCACCCGAAGACCAATGTATTCGAACCGCCCACCTTGGAGACATCACGATCTTCGCAGTTTACATGCCTCGGCAGTGTGTGGACAGCGATAACACCTCACAACTCTTCGTGGAAGACCTCAAGAAGCTTACCATCAACCGATCTCGCTTCATAGTGGCCGGCGAACTCAATGCTCGCCACACCCTGTGGAGAATTCATTCGGCCAACAGGAACGACAACCTTCTGGCTGACCACCGTAGCTCAGGTAAGTGTGCTATCCACTTCCTAGACGATCCGACTTTTCTATCCCCAGAGAACATCTACCTTAGATGTGTTTCTGTCCGACTTGGCACTGTCAAAGCCGGTCACACATCACGAGCTAAGCTTCGACCACTATCCGGTGTGCGAACTGAGCTGTAGCCAAACGGACGTTTCTCTCTCGATGAGACGGTATTACCACCGAGTCAACTGGGTGGAATTCAGTCGCCGCGTGGACTCTCGTCTTCCTGATAACCCGGAGGTGTCGTCAGTTGATACCATCGACAACCAACTCGCTCTATTCGAGGAAGCCGTCCACGCCACAGAGGAAGTCTGCATCCGATGGGTACTAATGAGGAAACAATATACGAAGATCGATCTCAACACTCGGCAACTCATCCAGCAACGGAATACAGTTCGTCGAAAGTTTCATCGTTCTGGATGCCTAATCAAGAAGAAAGAACTCTCAATTCTCAGCATTCCAACAGTATCGTCCAAATTAACGACCATTCGAGACCATTCTTGAAGGTGACAAAGGTTCTAAAACAGAATTTGAAAGGAATCTCGCTACTGAAGGATGGCACTGGAGACATCCTGATAACCCCGTCGAAGAAGGCCAACAAACTCGAGGAGGCTCACAATCTTGGTGCTGGCATGGTGAGTCCACATGAAGCTGCTGTCCGGCGAACTATCCGCAAGTAGACATCGAACCTTTCACCGGTCAAGTGACAGAGAACGAAGTCCGCGCAGCAGTAAGGCGTGGGAAAAACCTGAAGGCCCCCGGATACGATGCCATCTTCAACCTGGTGCTGAAGAAACTCTCCGGCAAGGCATTCCGCTTCCTAGCGAAAATCTTCACCCGGTGCTTCCAGTTGGACTATTTTCCAACGAGGTGGACGAAATCCTATTCTGAAACCCGGCGAGGACCCTACTGTTACAGGCCTATCACGTTGCTATCGGCTGTCAGCAAAATATTCGAGCGGCTGGTGCTACTCGTAGACGAGAACCACGTCATAATACCGGAGCAATTCAGTTTCAGACAGGGTCACTCAACCGTCCACCAGCTGATCCGAGTGGAAAATATCATGCACCGCAACAACACACTTTCCATCAACACGGCCACGGTCCTCCTAGACGTGAAAAAAGCTTTCAACCACGTGTGGCACGACGGCTTGATCCACAAGCTGGTATAGGCGAACTTCTCGAGCTACCTGACGAAGATGGTAAGGCTACTACTAAGGCCCCATCCTGTAAAATCTGTACACTTCAGACGTCCCTCCACTTCCAGCTGGCTGCCATCTGGCGCAGTACGCAGACGACAGTGTAATAGTGGTCAACGGTCGGAAGCCACAAAACTACAGGTCCCGTTACAACAAGGGGTGACCGAGTACGTGACGTACCTCAGCAGCTGGAAGATTAAAGTCAACGACGGAGAGACCCAAGCTGTCCTAGTTCCGACATCGACCGCTTGCCGAAACTTCTACCTCCACCCGATTGCTTCATACGGATAAACCGGATGCCTCGTTGATTGGATGAGCGAAATGAAATATCTTGGTGTCACCATCGACAACAAGAGGAACCACCTGTGCTCACACCGACAATCTGCGGTATAAATGTATTGGTCTACTCAAAGCGCTTTATCCGCTTATCGGAGCGCAACAAACTTGCCGTCTTCAAGGCAATTATCACCCCGGTGGTGAACTACGCCATATCGGTGTGGAGGATTTGCGCAGAAACCCACATCCAGAAGCTCGAAGTCGTACAAAATCGGTTGTTTTCGTTTAATTCTCGTTGCCGCTGATTTCAGAACAGTGAAAGAGCGCATCGAGATATCTAAAGACACGCTTTTAGAGAACTGCCATCATTCCGAAAGTCCGCTCAGCCGAGCGTCTGCGAACCTTTTAAAATTATAAGGTTAAGTAGGTTATCAAATTAAAACTAATTTTGCCGTGCAAACACAACAACAACACACACACGCCTGTAAAAACATACAAACATCATCGATGTCAACAACAGAATAAAATGCTGAAAACATATGTAAATCACTCAAAAACAAAGATATGTATAGAAGACGAGAAAAATAAAGATTATATTAAATTGCAAAAAAAAAATCAAAACGTGAAAGGCTTGAAGGTGAAGCGTATGGTTCGAAAAATTGGTTACTAGGTGGCACTGCCGAGCATGAAAAGCAGACTATTTTCAAAGACCACCCGCAGAAAGTTTGTTCATAAGGTGAAGATCTTTCGGAAGGTGGGCTGTATCGAAAATAAGTCATCCTCCTATTTTTCTTTCAAATCAGATTTTTTGACGCTTTCTAATTTAAACTTCTGCATATTTTCAGCAGCTTTACCAGGTTTTTTTTTTGCGGATCGATGTCTTTCTCAATTTTCTTTGAGCCAATCGAGAGATGTTTTGGCATCATGCGCCGACGTTAAATCGTTGCCATACCAGCACATTTCGACCAAACTTCTCCACTTGAATCGACCTGTCTAGTATGTCAGGTAGTATTGTGGACATGGGAGGGTTTTTAAGTCCTCTTTGACACCCAGGTCTCGTCGTCTATCAAGATACATGCATCCGGTCGTTCTCGTCCGGTCAAACCTGCTAAAACAACTTTCGGGCCCTTCTTTTTGCGCGCTGCTTCTGTTCTGCACATTGTTTGACGGTTTTCTTTTTCTCGCAGGCCTTCAGATTGTTCCGTTTCTTGATACGTTGAATCATTCCCGACGCTGATTCCCGCTTTATTGACCAAATCACGTATCGACACTGATTTGTTTTTCCGCATCTAACTACTACTTTCTGATCCAGTTTTCTGCCTCTTCCTGGCAGCTCAACCAAAGTGTTCCCCAAACTTGACAACAACAAGGGTACTTTACCGCTAATTTACAGTGAAGAAGAATAAAGTTATGATAAAATTCATAAGAAGATTTAAACCACCATAGAGAATAGCCAAAAAAAACGGTCATTTCCCCTGCACTGACTTACGGCCTCAAATCAATGTTAGTTAAAGAACTAGAAGGCCAATAGCTAGGTATGAAATGTAAATTCTACAAAAAATGTTATAATTGTAGTAGAAAAAACCCAAAGGAGTCAATCTTCCAAAGTTTCAAGTTAAATATGTAGTAAGATTGCAGCAGACAGACAGACAGACATCATGTGGTTTTTCCGGTGGGAGCTTAGGATTTTCTCTTATCCGGAAGGAACTCTGTACAAGCGATCTGGTACCGCTTTCAAAGTACCTTAGCCCATCTTTTGGAGTGCCAACCGGAACATCAGGATCGATGCCAGTAATATTCTGATTATGGCGTACTGGGCGCAACGCACAAGGACAAGGCACGGACTACGGAGGCGGAGGCGCGAAAGAAGGTAAACGAGCTCTATGAGTTCGTGAAGGACAAGCACAATGTGCACACCAAGATCAAGCAGATGGTTAAAAGCATTAAGTTTGCTGTATCAGCTGCCAAACGGGAGCAGAAGGCGCTTGAATCCGCTGAAAAGGCCCTGAAGCTGAGGGGCACGCCATGGCCCATCATAGGGAGACACCGCAATCGCTCAGAGAAAAGAGTGAGGGACACGCCGGGAGATCAGGAAGACCCTAAGAAACAGAAGAACGCGCAGGAGTCCACCAGCGATCTGAAGGAGGATGGAAAAGATCCTGGTTGGCGCACCGTGGAAAGTCAGTAGGCCAAGAAGAAAAAGCGAAATGAAAAAGACGAAACGAAGTAGGAACTGAAGAAGAAAGCAAAACGTCAGTCGAACGTGAGCGAACGTGAGAGCTCACAAGAAGCAGTGGTCGGGTGCAAGGGCCTGGACGAGATCAAGACGGAAGAAGAACTGACGGATACACTAACCCAACAAAGCAACCTCGTAGTGCCGGTAACAATCCGAATACGGAAGGCGTTTGGGGTACACAGACGGTGGCGATGCAACTATCGGTGGAGACTGCTAACAAGTTGGAAGAGACCGCTAAAACTAAAGTTGGAGGGTCGGGCTGCTCGCTGAGAATTGATCCCCGGGTTACTAAGCATATGGAGAGTTGCTTCAAATGCATGGATTTCGGTCACCAGTCGAGGAACTGCAAGGGCCCTGACAGGTCAAAGCTTTTGAGGAACTGCGGGAGATGCGGCCACGTTGCTGAGCACAATTCCCGGTGTATCAAAAAATAAAGGCAGCCCAACAATGATGAAGTTCACGCAACTTAACTTCAATCATTGCAACACTGCACATCAACTGTTGTGGCAGTCGACAACGGAAACGCAGTGCAATGTTGCCATTATTGCGAAGCCTTATCGTGTCCCGTACGGCAACGGCAATTGGGTGGCGGACAGCGCAGGTATGGTGGCAATACATGTCATGGGTAGATTCCCCATCCAAGAAGTAGTTGAGAGCTCATTCGAAGGTTTCGTGATCGCCAAAATTAACGGTATCTTCGTATGTAGCTGTTACGCACCTCCGAGGTGGACAGAGGAACAGTACAGTCGGATGCTGGATGCGCTCACTGACACTTTGGTCGGACGACAGCCGGTTATTATTGGAGGACACTTCAACCCCTGGGCTTTGGAATGGGGCAGCAAACTGACCGACGCAAAGGGTTACGGTCTACTGGATGCTCTGTTTGGACGTTAGACTGTGCAACGAGGGCCTTGTCAGTACATTCCGTAAAGATGGCCGGGAATCCATCATCGACGTTACGTTCTGTAGTCCGTCGCTGTTGGAAAACATGAACTGGAGGGTCAGCGAAGAGTACACCCATAGCGATCATCAGGCGATCCACTATTGTATCGGTCGGCAAACCCCCACGGCGTCGTGGAGGTCGAGATCTTGCGAGAGGAAGTGGAAAACGAAGGAATTCGACAAGGACGTCTTCGTTGAAGCGCTTCGAGCAGAAATTGGAACTCCGTATCTGGAAGCTGGGGAGCTAACAGAAACGCTAGCGAGGGCGTGCGATGCGTCGATGCCGATAAAACTGAAGCCCATGAAATGGCGGCGTCCTGTGTGTTGGTGGAACGAGGCACTAAGTACCCTCCGTGTTGCGTGACTCCGAGTCAGGAGACGCTACCAAAGGTCAAAAACTGAAGCGGAAAGAGAAGAACGGAAGATTGTGTTCCGTACAGCTAGAGCAGCTTTCAAACGGGAGATCAAGATTAGTAAATCGATCTGCTTCAAACAGCTGCGCCGAGAAGCTGATGCTAATCCCTGGGACAACGTTTACCAGATAGTGATGGCGATGTGTCGGGATGTAAACATGTGGAACACTGTCGATAGAATAGTCACAAGCATTTTAACCGAGCTGCAGCAAAAGTGAAGAAGCGATCAGCGAACGGGACAAGCAGAGTAATGTCATACGTAAGGAGAGAGGACAATGTGCTTGACGTCGTGTCGTCCCGATGAACCGGAATCATCTAACCGACCTCGGCACTCGATTCACAGATAGAACTTAGTCAGTAGGAAACATGAAGACATAGAGCCGCCCAAAAATCAAAGTTCTGTTTTTTTCTCTAGTCGAAGTCCGATACTCTGGCCCCGATGGGCGAATTCGATAGATAGCCTACTATCGAACGGGAGGGCGGGGTAGTTCATAACATTAGATTTACCAACTCGTAAAAAAAACAGACAGACAGACAGGATGCCAGTTAGATCCTGATTATGGCATACTGATCGCAACGCACACGGACAAGGCACGGACTACGGATTACGATATTGGGCTGACAATCGTGCTATTCTGCTCCCTGAGGCTGAGAAGGCTGATACTGACTTGAAACGGTGTGTAGGCTCATTGGGCGATTGTCTCCGTCCCGGTAAAACCATGGCAGGCTTCCGGATACGTTCGGAACCCGTCCATCTTAAGTGATGAGTACTATAGACTGTTCCAGGAAGTAAAAGCACATTTTCAAAATAACGAAAAAGTCATGAATCCTAGAGGGTTTGAGCTGTTTAGTGGAATACTTGTAACTATAAATTAGAAGAAAAATTAGTAATCTCCATTTAATTCCAACTACCTTTGCTTATCTTCGACAGATACGCGTATTTCGTCTACAATGTGCAGATTTCTTCAGTTTATCGTACTAATAACTCGACTTATTAGTTATTAGTACGAGACACTGAAGAAGTCTGCACATTGTAGACGAACTACGCGTATCTGTCGATGACAAGCAAAGGTAGTTGGAAGTAATGGAGATTTCTAATTTTTCTTCTTATTTATAGTTAGAAAAAGTCATGTTTTTTTAGTTTTAATAATTTAATTTGGCATATCATATTTGTATTTGTGTTTTATATGATATTTTACTCTCGTTCAATCAAAATGTTTAATCATAGCCAAAACTCCTAACTTTTCCTCGAACATGACCCATTAGCTTCTTCACACTATTTTGACCACTTTTGGCCTTTTTTTTTTTTTTTTTTAATTTTTGGATGTCGTCCGCTGGTTTTATGAATTTTTGAAGCTTTGTTTTGTGTTAAATCCCAAAAAGACTCGATTGCACTGAGAGTTAATTTTAGTTTATATTACAAAATCGAAAGTAATACTTACTAATCCATTCGTTGTTTTCAGCAACAGAAACTGATTTGTTCTTTTTATGAAGATACATTCGTAATTAATTGCACGCGCAACTGTCAAAAGCACGAAGCTTTTGTTGACACAGAAAAGAACATTCGTACATTGTACGGAAACAATGCAAAGAGCTACGAATATTTGGTCACAAATTAAAAAGAAACGTCTCTCTGGTGGTTGCATGAAGGACTGACAGATCTACTTTATCGACTTAAAATGTAATTGACAAAAACAAGCGCAACCACGTGGAATTGTCCTCCGTTTTTTTATTGTTTCTGACATGGGGTTTGAACCTGAATATTTGAAAAGTGCTGATTCTAAGTCCGTGGTTGATCTCACTAGACTGACACGTGAGAACAGTTTTGATTAATGAGCATAAAGTTATAGCTCACGACAGCGCTGTGATTTTTTATTTTAGGATAGATAATTTATTTCCGCCCATACCTGCAGCAACACCATCATACATGAGTACGGTATAAAAGAGAAACAGCGATTGGTTGGTCATCACGAAGTACATTTCGTGCATTTTACAGAAAGGTGTAATGATGGGATTTCACCAGATAAAAAGCATTATGAATGTTTCATACAATATACGAGACATTTGTTCTATGTACAAAATCCATGTTTACGAAACGCGTAAAAGCTACTTTACGCAAATAAATTTTCAGTGTAGATGTTCGAATAAATTAATCTTCCAAGACCAGATTGTGCTTATTTTCACTACAGTAATGCCTGGCTTTGAAGAAGGAAAATGTAATTTTGTATTCCTCAACTTACAGGGTGCGACAGAAAATAATGCGAAAACTTGTTCAATTTCTTTCAAATCCCATTTTCAACTTATTCAAGCAATAAAAGCGACATTTTCGAGTGCAGTTGTCTTTATTAAGTCCTTGTAAACAAATTTATTCAATGTGTCCTCCATTTTTATTAATAACATCCTCGAGCCGACGCCAGAAGCGAGAGCATGCCTTTCGGACGTAGTCCTCCGACATTGACTGCCATGTGCATGTTATAGTTGACTTCAAGGTTTTCACACTAGGGTGGGTGTGATGTTTTGCAGGCTCGTGCTTCAACATATGCCCAAATCCCTGTAAACTGTTCCCAAATGGCACCCTATTTACCACCTTGGCAATCTCTTTCGGCTTCTTCTGGGCGAGAAACAAACTGGTGATCACTTCTTTCGCGAACATTTTGACGAATTTGCAATAAAACAAATAGAATGTTTTGAAGTATATCTTGAAAGTAGACATAAACAAATACACTTTCGACAGAAATTAGTCACTAGCTACACGAATTAACCCAATGCTCAAGTTTGAACATTTTCGCATTATTTTCTGCCGCACCCTGCACAGAACAATTTCGTCGGAGGCAGTATGCATTATCGCTAACATGATGCCCATTTGCATCACCCTGGTCGAGGACATCGAGTTCTATCAGCGAAGGGATACCAGAAATTCGAGGAAAATCTCAGAATGGACTCGTGGGCAAAGTGGGAGCAAGAGTGGGACAATGCGGTAAAAGGAAGGTGGACCGATGAAAAGATTATTGCAAACAGACTTCTTCCAAAATACCGTTGCCGGCCGGTACACTAGCTTAACATTTTGGCCTTATTTCAAGGACAAATTTTG
>JASCZW010017703.1:0-16645 GCA_034211315.2 Aedes japonicus | reverse complement strand
ATGGATCGGGCCTATATATGAAGTTGTTCTACAGTGCCGGGACTACATGAAAAATGGTGCAATTGAGAAAGAAAATGCAGATTTCTTACGAAGTTAGTTTGGAATATTGCGGTAATTCACCGGAAAAGTGCATTTACACGGCCTTACTTGTGTTGCTTGAAAGAGCGAGCATATGTAAAAATTAGTCAACCATGATTCTAATGGCTCAAACACAATGATAACGGCAACGGAAAACGGCAAAGCCCGATCGGAGTGTGACTGATTGTCGAAAAGAAAACAGGCTAGATCTAAGCCAATTCTAATTGGACATTTCGAAGTTATTTGTACCAACTGTCAAAATTGCCCTTTTCCGTTCCGTTTTCGTTATCATTGTGTTTGGGCGGTAACTCTTCGAAATATCTTGCGAAGAACCTGTTCACGTTATACACATGTTTTATGTTTTGAAGGGTTGAGGATTATTTTAACCCTTATGTGTTCGACAAAAAAAAACGCCTTTAAGTGATCGACCCGGTTACCCACCAAATTCAAATGATTATAATTCTGGCTATTATTGACCGATTTTAACAGTTATATTCAAAAACTCATTCGCCTTAGAAACATTAACAGCAATGACCTGTTTTTAACTATAAAATTTCGTAATGTAAAACATGTTAAGGTACCCGGGTACCCTGTCGATCACTCAAGGGTTAATTATAAATTTAGTTACGGCTGAAGCACAATTTCCAACGATTCACGTGATTTTCCTTCACAGATAAAAAGAAACATTGAATATCCTGCGTTGCCTAATGCTCACAAAAAGTAGGCTAGATTTGTCATAAATAAATGGGATATTTCATGTAATTTTAAACCACATATCGCCGAAAGATTGCAAACAATTACGTTGTTAAGGGTTGCCTTGGCTTGAAATTAAACGAGGGGGAATTTTACGCGTTTGTAAAAATTCATATTTTTTCTGTGTACCTTTAAGGCAAACGTACAGATGGTTGATATAAGGTTAATAAATAAAGTTGATATTCCTACATAATTAGAAAGAACATTAAGTTCATATCTTTCCACAGAAAAATAATAATAACTGTTCCTAATTTAACTCATCCACAAATGCACTGGTGGGGTTTTATGAACCATGCAACAAATATGCTTAAAACATAATAACTACAGCTTTAATGGAATGATAATTGATCAATTTTTCCATAAAACAGCATAATTTATAATTTTGTAGTACTAATATTTTTAGTGCCTTATATATCACCCATATGTGTCATCCATTACAGCAGTTTCACTAGATAAATATGTGTTAGTGACGATGGATTTAGAAAAAATGTTCCTCGTTATGTCTTTTTGACTGTGATATAATTGTTAATAAATTAACGGAGATGGATAAATATAAAAATATCGGGTTTTTTCATTAAAAAAAAACTCGCGTTGTTACGGTCTTTGGTGATAATTGTTAATACTGCTCATCGAAAAATATGCAGAAAAAATGCAAAACTACCAATTTTAAAACATGTTTTTTCCTAAAGAGGACAAAAGGGGACAAACAGTTTTGCATAGATCTTGTAGATGGAAGTTTGTACTTTCAGTTCACGTACTTTGTGTTTGCAAATAATTGCAAATAATAAAATAAGATGTCTTGCAAAAGCGTATATTTCTCACATTAATTGTTATGTTATGTATTCTCCATGTGGAGTAACGATTATGATGCAGCAAGGAGATGTTCGCTCATCACCATGAGGCACCAAGAGGTTATTTAGTTTTTTTGCTAGAATGATAGATATGAAAGAAAGAAGACAGTCCGTCGGTGTGCGGCAGGTAGGAAATTGAACAGATGTTTTTTTTGGAAATTGATCGAAAAGGGTATGTGTACAGTGATACTCTTGATCCAAAGACGTCATCTTTGCCTAACATCCCACTGTGTAGGTTGAAGCAATGGAACAAGTCCGCCACTGACAGGCAAAATTGATGTATGGAAAATAAAATTACCACGCTTGTGATAGTAATTTAGCGATATATTGTGTACCTGTTTTGATAGTGCACATGGGAGAGGAACTTTCCTTTATATATCTTACACTTCAAGTCTACAACTTTTTACATAATAATTAGTAATCATTTTCTATCTTTGAAATGTGCGTCATTTTATACCCTAAAAGTCATTTTGTAAAGTTTTCAAATGTTAAATTGAAATAAAGTTATATGGGTGCAAATGAGCTATAAGTCCCAGAACTTCAAGGAAAGTAAGAAAAACTGTTATAAAACGATACGATGATAGAAGTGATTTTTTTAGCAAAGTTTCATTAAATTTAAATAATTTGCCATCTTAGAAGCAAAAAATCCTCTAAATCATAAGAATAAAAAGTTGAAATTTTTATTATGAACATAAAAGGACCACCCTAGTCACCTTTTAAACCAAAAGATAGATCTTATTTTTTTAAATTAAATCTCCTGAAAACAATATCTGTCTCAACTTAATGGTTTTTCAAGTTATTGATTTTTGTCGCGAAATTTGTCCATTCGTACTATAGTGCTATGTGTCACATCTAACTGCTCGTATATTTTAAACAAAGAAGGCCATGGACAACTGTTTTGTTGATTTGGTGTAGCGTGATTTATAACTTTTTCCGGAAATTCTCACAATTTTTGAAGGTAATTATTTTAAATATGCAAAATAACGAAATAATAACAACTGACAACTTTTTGAACTAGGTGCTGCAGTGGATTTCTGTGATAGCTAATCCACTATATCCTGCGATGTATTGGATAACGTTCTTGCTTTAAACAGTTCTAACCCTTACTTACCTTACCAATCAGAATAAGGCCGGCGTGGCTCTGGCTGTACATAGAAGTTCTCTCCATTCTATTCGGTCCATGGCATGGTCACTCGCCCGCCCGGCGGAGGATCCATGCGGTCGCCTTCTACTTTGACTCGATCCACCTTGCTCGTTGCGCACCTCCTCTTCTTTGTACTCCTGTCGGTTCGTTTTTGAGAACCATTTTCACAGGGCTGCTTCGTCTGACATTCTTACGGACATGCCCGTGCCCATCGTAGTCGACCGATTTTTGCAGCATGTGCACGATGGAAGGTTCTCCCCAGCAACTGATGCAACTCAGTGGTTCATTCTGCCCCTCTCACGTTCCGTCTTCCATCTGCACTCCACCGTTTATGGTACGCAGCACCTTCCGTTCTAAGACACGAAGAGTTGGCCCTCCACTAGGAATGCCCATGTGGCCGTAGAGTATTACCGGTCTAATTAATGTCTTGTAGATGGTAAACTTTGTAGTTCAGCAAGCATTGTTAGCTTGATCTTAGCGTCCTTGGAAGTCCAAGGTAAGATTGCTCGATCACCACGCCATAATGCACCTTGTACTTCTCTGGTTGATGTCGTTATCGGCGGTCACCAATGAGCCCAGATACGACGAATTTGCCTACCACCTCAGCATTTCATCAACCGTCGATCTGAACTCGTGCTAGGAGTGCCAACGATTGTCTTCTCGTGAGCCTCTTCCCTTTATGTATTTTGTTTTCAACGCATTAATCACAAACCCAATCCTACTAGCTTCAGCCTTAAGTCAGTTGTACGTTTCCGCCATCGTTTCAAAGTTACGTGCTACAATAACAACGTCGTTGGCGAAGCCAAATAGTTGGACAGACTTCCTGAAGATCGTGCCACTCGTATCTATCCCAGCTCTTCGAATCACACCCTTCAGTGCAATGATTAACAACAAACACGACAATCCATCACCTTGCCGTAACCCTCTCCGAGATTCGAAGCGGACTCGAGAGCGTCCCTGATACTCGAACGACACACATCACTCGATCCAACGTTGCTTTGATCAACCGAGTTTTCCGGAAATTCTTATTCGTGCATGATTTGCCATAGCTGGTCTAGCCTAGGTCTTTGCCGATTGTTCCGGTCCGTATTAACTTCTGTATTATTTGTTACATTGATTTTTTAAGGGCGGCTTGTTGGGCCTTCCCCAACCCCCTGTCTCGCCGGAGAACCATCGTGGACAGCACTGTTTAGAGTCCTACGCTGGCACAAGGACGATCATCAGCCGCTTCTAGCATGGAGAACAGACGCTGTTTTGAGCCACCCCTAACATGGAGAACAGACGCTCAGACAGACTGCACCCTTTGAAGAGGACAGCTCCCCCTTCCCTGTCAGCATATGCCCAAAGGCCCACCGGGGTTGGTTACCCGATCTTTTCTATGATTATTCATACCCCAGTCGGCACCACGGGGAGGTAGGGATAGGAGTTTTATAACTGCAGGTACGCGAAATACCAATGGTTTGCATTGTTCAGTCATTTACTAACCAAAATCCTTCATTTTACAATTAAAATCCCCTAAAATAACATTAGGGAAATCGTGAGACAAATAAGCAACAATATTTTGAGTGAAAAGCATGTCACTTTAATTTTTGTGAGGCTTGTGCTAACGTAAGAACTTAATACACTTGAAAGACGCGACGCGAGACAGGACACAACACTTATTGTTCTTAGCTTTAGCTTAGCTTAGCTTGACAGACTGCACGTATCAATGGTTGCTAGCCCATGATTGATCAGGAACTCGGTGAAATTGCACAGTCGAATCAATCTGAAGGGGGGCTGAGAGTAACCGAATATTCTCACCGTATACGTTTCAGTGACTCAATTTCTTCAATAATCAATAACGGTGACGGCCAATACGTCCTTGCAATCAGTTGGGAATAGGGAGGGATAAGTTAGTGTGACCTTCAGCGTGTTTCAGGTCAGTACGCACCCTGCATCCCCACACGAAGGTCGTGCAAGAAGTTAGAGTGGTTTTCTATGTTAGCAGGGGTAGGCCCAATGGATCAGGATTCAACTTGATAAGTGGTGTGATCATATAACATAGTAAATATAATCCGAGGGGACAAAAAAGGATACAAACCACCTGTTTCTAACTCCACGTTTTTGGAGAGCACTTACCACCTCTCAATCGGCTGAAAATCCTTTGCGGGTGTCCAACTAGTTGGCGTGTTGCTTCTTCCAAAGTATCTAGATTTAGTGCCTATCCAAAACCAGCCATTCTTCGCCATTTTAATAGCGCGCACGTGGGCAATGCAAAAGCCCAGAGCACGCCACACACTTTTTCTCCACCAAACCGCAGCAACGCTTTGCAAAATTTACAAATCAATCATGTACTAACGAGCACGAACTGCACTCCGGAAGAGAAAAACACAACTTCTTTCGCTCAACAGCACAGCCTACTCTCGCTGATGCTCATTCGCGCTATATCTGACGAACTTAGCCAACGAATCAACCCTTTCAGATTTTATCGCTAATACGTCTAATGGGGACAAATTTACAAGCTTAATCGTGAACAAAGTCCAGGTACCGGATGCAACACCGCATCCGGAGCTTTTGGATTCGGAACCCGTGTCGCTCAACAAATCCTCAAACAAATGTGCAAAAGCCACGTTGGCACAATATTTAGCATCAGCCAGTGGGTGCGTGTGCTCAACTCCAAGTTCCTTCTTTCAAACTCACTTTCAGTTCAATTTACCCATTGAGTTGGATTCTGGATTATATCTGAAAAATCCAAATTTGGCCATCCGGATTAATCTCGTTATATTACCGAATAACAGAGACAGACTTTGAGTATTTGCTGGAGAAAGTCTCACCATTAATTTTCCAGCAGAATGCGTATAAGTGCACCTTAAACCTCAAACAACAGCTATCGGGCAATCCTGGGCGCCGTTGTGACAGTGCGTTCAAATTGAAAAAAGTAGCAACATTTTCTACAGGTATCCAACTCTGTTCCAAGCTTTTCTTGGAAGAGAAATTGCAAAGCAGAATAATACATCCACTTTGAAAATTCACTCTCTTGCCTCCACTGTCGTGCTCGGGCTCATCTAGCCTTATGCGAGCCATTTGCAGTTTCTCCTAGTAACAAATGAAATTGGCACAAATCGAACGAAAAGTACGAGCAGGGATTTTGCTACGGAGTTTGAGCAGACTATGCCTCTCTTCCTGTTTTCACTCACGATCACCGAAATCATAATTGATCCAGCCCTCAGAGGTCTCCTCATTCGATGTTGCAGCTTTGATTCCATCGTGTTGTCTATGTTCATGACTGTAAAAACATGATTAAGAATCCGCAATTCAATTAGTACAATAAGAAAATGTTCATTCGGTAGAATCACTCACCTCTGATTATCCTAGTTCCTGGACTCATCTTATTAGTAATATTAACTCATGAATTCGACGTCTTTAAAAACTGAAAACACTGGGTCGTAATTACTCGCCACTTGAACAATGTAATCAAGAAGAGCGTAGGCGTGTATGAACCGGGCCCAAACACAATGATAACGGAAACGGAACGGAAAACGGCAATTTTGACAGTTGCTGAAAATGAATTGTTTTCTTTCCGACAAGCAGGAATACTCAGATCGGGCTTTTCCGTTTTCCGTTGCCGTTATCATTGTGTTTGGGCCATAACAAACAAGATGCCGAATGTAATAATTTAACGGCGAGTTTCCTGGCAGTTTTACAGGCGAAAAACCTAAGGCGTAATAACGCTCTAAAAATAAACAGTGCGAATTTTGGTTTGTATCGATGTTTAACTCAATAAAACATATTTCTGCATATATTTTGTGAAAATGTTAAGCACTGCATTATTATACAAGATGTGATCATATTAATTGTTTTAATGGAGCTTTCGATGGAAAATAGGATTTGATTCCGTATTCCAATCTTTGCTTCCAGGTTTCTCGGTTTTGTGATTTTGGAATACCACCATTTTCAAATGTTAACCGTGATATATTTAGTTTCCTTACGATATAGATACATTGGAAGATTACGAGATAGATACATTGGAAGAACAAATGCTGCGGAATTTATTTAAATTATGACTAAACTGAAGAAAAAAAATATTAAAGAACACGATTGCTCTCGATTTGATGAAATTAGAACATATACGGTTGATTCTCATAACTCAGCCTCAAAAAATAACTGGTATTGATTGTTTGAAAAAAGTTGATGGTAGCTTGCCTCAAACAAACCGTTCGCCACCATCATCGCCACACATGGCCATCATAACTTGGCACTCGGAATAAGCGGGTGCCAAGCCCATGTTTCCTCGAGACTCCCTCTGTTTTAGATATCTTTTTCAGCACCTTCCCTTCTATGGGGTGGCATTCACCGACACACCATGTTTGATCCCATTTCCCATATTTCCAGTCATTGAACGACTGCCAACAGAACTGCAGAATGACATGCATCCACCCACTGGCAACCCAATGTACAGAGGTACATTGGCCCATCCTCAAGCTATTCCCGATAAATTTAAACAACCCCTCTCTGGAGGTTTTATCAAACGTTGATCAGTGTTAATATATCCGTGACCATGAACACAACAATGCCCCTCCCTGCGCGCCAACCCGGACGATGGGACAGATGAAGTCATACCACCTAACTACTTCACTCCAACCCCCTTTTTGTCGGGCTTCGGAATAGCTGAAGCCATCTATCATCATCGTTGCTGTTGATGCTGCTGCTGTTGCTACATTGTTTCAACTCTGTGCAATAGGTGCGGAAAATTGTCCTTGCCGTCACACACACATACACATACACACACAGACACGCTCGTAAAACGTATGGTTTAGCTCGGGCTTGCTGCTGGATGCACACCAACTGGACATAAACTCGATTATGGCCGGAAAATTGTCGATGTAAATATTTCACACCTCCGTTCCGGCATGAAATTTCCGGATCCCATTTCTGTTGACGAGATTTATGCTGCTTCGCACCTTCCCCTATTAGAAGGAGGGGGGGATAAGGATTGTGGGGTAACAGCTTAGGATGATTACCATGTTTGCTGGTGAATTTGATCAGTGCCATCAGGTTCATGGGGCTAGTGATCTAAGGTCATTGAGTGCAGTTAATGGATATAAATGAACGTTTTCTTATTCACGGGAAATAATGTGTTCTTCTAAACTAGAAAAACAGGTCATGATTTCATGAATAGGTTTGTGTTTTATTGTTATGAATATACACCATGAACAAAATTTATGATATCATGAACTATTTTCCCGCCGCAATGAAATCGCTGAATAAAGCGGGTCAAAACCATGAGCTGAATTCCTGATACTGAAAACATGAACTTCCAAATCTACTTTATCGACTCTGAATTAGAACCTAAAAATAAATCCACCTTCAGGATTCGGACCTAGTGTTGATGGAGAGTGCTGTGTAAACACTTGGTGGATGTACTGACTACGCTATAGTTATTCTTGCAAAGACTCTTGACTAATGAAGCTAATAACACAATTTAAGATTAAAGGCAAAACAAGACTTCCTAAGTTCATGACTC
The DNA here is from genome assembly GCA_034211315.2 of Aedes japonicus. NCBI lineage: Eukaryota > Metazoa > Arthropoda > Insecta > Diptera > Culicidae > Aedes > Aedes japonicus. The sequence continues at coordinate 8,316 of JASCZW010017703.1, read as the reverse complement.
GCATCTGTCTTTTCAATAATGAAACCATGAATAAGAGTCACGAATTCATAAAATAAGAAGTGAGTTAGTATCATGATTTTTTGTTCATGAAAACAGAAACGGATTTGTTTCCGTGTTCGTTGGTTATTTTAACAAGTTCATTTTTTTTGTACAGGCTCAAGCGAATCAACATTACAGATTCAAACTTAATTTTTTGTTATATATCAGTTATCTAAAAACTAAAGTTACGGGTGTGCACTAGGGACAGAACTTAAACACAAGTTCCCCGCTGGTTTTTGAGAGGCTTTTGAGTCCAATAATAACGGTGCAAAATTTCAGCTTGTTCGGTGAAACTTTACTTTAGCGTTTTAATTTTCCATAGGATTTTCCTTGGGGAAACGTACTATGGCAGAAATTAATATGATGTTATGATTGGTTAAAGGTAGTTGCTCACCTTTTAAATATTCTCCATTAGATTCACAATTTTCTGATAAGTACCAGAGATAATTTCGAGTTTCGGAAAGTTGTGAGAATTTAAAACTGAAACTGCACTACTTATCGATACCAATATCGAACGAAGCAATGCGACAGGAAAAGAGCCAAACTTCTAACCTGCTACTTGTTTGTTGTTGTTGTATTTTGTTAGTTTTGGCTTGGGTGACGTGCCTCACATTCGCCAGTTGCTGCCCTCTGGTATTTTTTAACGTATGGTATTTATGGTTCCAATCTAGCCAATTTAACAAATTTGATTATCTCCTTAAGTTTGTCTTCATCTAGGTTTCCTATTAGATCTTTCAGGTTTCGATACTGATCCCAGTCGAAATGGTTTCTTATGTGTCCATATTTGATGCACCAAAGCAGTGCGTGTTCCGTAGTATCCGGTTCCTCACACAGGTCGCATTCTTCGACGTCTTTTATTCTTAGTTTTGCTAGCCAAAAATTAGAATAGTCGTGACCAGACATGATTCGGTTTAGAGTCTTACATCCCTCCGTTAATTTGTTTTTGATTCCAGTACCATGGTTTTACCGGAAAGTGTTGCATTATATCATAAAACTTCCGACCTTTTCCTTCTTCGAGAGCGATTCCTCGATACCAGTGGTTCGTGTTCTCCTGTAGCTGTTTTTTAAAGTCGCAAATAACATCATGCCAGAGTAATTGGTTCCGTAGTATGGCTGGGCTGTTTGAGCCATGTTTAGCCAACTCGTCCGCCCTTTCATTGCCTTCGACGCCCACGTGCGCTGGAATCCATTGTAATGAAATGCGTTTCTTTGCCATGTTTTCAAATATTTCGTGGGAAATTTGATCTATGTTTTCCTGGTTAGCCTGGTTGATTAAGTACCAGCATGCTGATTGCGAATCCGTGAATATAACTGTTTTAAGTTCCTGTGATATTGGTGCCTCTCTCGTTGCTATCCATATTGCCAATATTTCTGCTGTCATTATGCAACACCTGTATTCCAGTCTCATGCTGATTTCTGTACCGTTTTCTTCAATGAGCACTCCTATGCTACAATTGGTATCGGATTGTGATGCATCGGTATATATATGCTCCCATTGAGCATATTTAGTGTTGATCACGTTATTCGTTATCTGCCGAATAGCACTTGCCGCCAAATTGTGCTTTGAGGGTGGCATCCCGTCTAACAGAGTTTCGATTGTGACTTCCAATTCGTTTGTAGTGTTCTTCCGATTCTGATACACATTCAGCAGCTGGTCCACGTTCTCCAGGAATACTTTTTCCATGTATGTACGTTGGTCTTCCGGAATTACATCCTCTGTTGCTGTCAATTGCAGAAGCTGCTTCCCGATAGGGTCCTCTCTTCTGATGTGTTGTGCGATTCTTTTCTTGGTATGGTATTCCCGTATAAGGTGTAGTGGTTTTTCGTTGCTCAAGGCTGCTAAGGTATTTATTGGAGTTGTCTTGGTGCATCCGGTCGCTATCCTTTGACACTGTCTGTTGGATACATCAAGCATGTTTTGATACGTTTTCGATGTTCCTCCATATAAAGATGATCCGTAGATAATGTAGTTTCCGTACAGGGCTTTATGGAACATTGTCATGACTTGTGGGGTGGCACCTTTCTTTATGCTTCCAATAATTTTAAGCATGTTCTGTCGGTCACTGATTTTATTTTTCATCGTCCTGATGTGTGTTCCATACGATAGATTTTTGTCGAGGTAGACTCCCAGATATTTATAATTCCTGATTGTTTCTATACCTATTTGTCCTACTTTTAAGTTCAGGTCGATGTTTGCAGCAGTGAATAGTATTGCCTTTGTTTTTGTCTCGTTCAGCTTAAGATGTAGATCGGTACATCTATTTGCAAAGTGGTTTATTTCTGTTTGCGCTTTGGCTATCGCTTGCTCGCGAGTGTGTCCTCTTATTATTTTAAAAAAATCGTCTGCAAATTGTATTGTCACAACATCCGCTTGTGTTCCGTTGTGCAGTTTTGCCGTGTACAAATTAAATAGTATTGGCGAGAGTACGTCTCCCTGGGGCAATCCTTGGGAGATGTTCCTCTCAACTTTTCCCTCTTCTGTTTGCAGGATCAACTTCCGGCTGTGAAGAAAGTTTGCTATCCATTGCGTTATATCCATGGGGAATTGCATATTTTCCAGTGTTATCAAAAGTTTTTGTAATTCTACCGTGTTGAAAGCATTAGATAAGTCGAAGAAAACTCCAATGCATACCTGTCCTTTTCGTTTTCCTTCCATGATATAATTCGTGGCAAATTCCAAGCAGTCTTCTGTCGATTTCTCTGATTGAAATCCGAATGAGTACTTTGGTATTAACTGTTTTTCGTTTACATGTTTTTTAATCCTTGTTAAAACATTTCCATTAATGGATTTTGTTAGTGTAGATAGCATTGCTATTGGTCTGTAGGCTGAAAGGTCATTTTGTTCACGCCCAACCTTGAGTATGGGTATCATCCTCACTTCTTTAAGGTGGTCCGGAAGGTGTCCAACTTTGTAGTAAGAATTTAGTTCCTCTATAACCTTCAACTTGAGTCCGTGTTCAGTTGCCTTAACATGCTATATGTGATTCCATCGGTTCCGGGGGCTGAGTGTTTTCTCTTAGTTTGCAAAAATCCGTTTAGACTGTCTAGTGTAATAAGGTTGTCTTTCTCTTCCGAATGCCTATGGTCGCTTCGTGGGTTGCTTGTTGGAGCTGTATCGAAATTGTTTTCTAGGAACTGACAAGCTGCATCTTTGGAGATCAGTATGACGTTGTTTTTTGGTTTATCTTCATGCCTATGCTTAAGGTTTTTGACTAGCTTCCAATTGCCTATGGTATCTCTTGGGTCTATATTTTTGGTAATTTCTGCTAACTTTTCTCTCATCAGCGTCTTTTTTCTCTCTCAAGAATTTGGCGTTTGCCTTTTGTAGTGAACATAGATTTTCCCTGTTGGAGCATTGGTTGTATCTCTTTCTGAGCTATTTTTTTCTCCCTCATATAATGTGCTGAGCTCATTACTCCAGTAGTATTTAGGTGTATATGTGTTAACCAATTTACTGTTTTTAATTTTTGATTGTATAATATTTTCTAGATCTTGAATTGATTCGAAATCAGTGTGACTGATCTCCTTTATCTCCTTATGGATTTTGTTATAATTATATTTTTCTCTTTCTTTCTTAGGTTTTACGTCTCCTAATTCAATGTGTATCACTAAATGTCCAGAGCCTCCTATGGAGTGGTCCTTAACTTGCCAAACTGAATTAGTAAATATAGCTGGACTGCAGAGTGACAAGTCTATAGCGCTTGGTCTGTGTGATAAATGTGTAGGCCTGTATGTTTTCTCTCCATTGTTGATTATCAACAGATTTGAGGTTAGTATATTGTCTAATACTATGTTTCCTTTGTTGTTATTGCTATTGCATCCCCAAGATGTGTTGTGTGCGTTAAAATCACCTCCTATTAATAATTTAGACATTCCTCTAGTTTCTAATATAAGCTTTGCAAGGCCTGTTTTTAGATCTCCCGTTGAGATTCGTGGATTTATGTAAACAGAGACTATGTGTAACTGTAAATTAGTTATTTTTATACCTACTACTTCAAACATATTTGTACTGGTTAGAGTTAGTGTTTGAAAATTGTATACAGTCCTAAGATATATTCCCACTCCACCACCAATTTCGGTTGGTCTGGGCGCGAGAATCTTGTGGTATCCTGATATGCTTAGTGGTATTAAGTTGTTGTCATTTACCCATATTTCAGCCAGTATTGCAGCGTCATACTTATTTGTGTGAAGCTCATGTGAGAGCTCTATCTTATTTTTTCCCAGACTCTGGATATTATTTTGAAGCACCTTGAATGTTACTGACGTCACTTGTTTCTTGCACTGAGTACCCAAGGGATTGTGCTAATGTTCTTACTGCTTCAATGGTCATAGTATAGCTCGAATCATCATTGCGGCTAACGGCCATTGAAAGATTCTGGAACGTGTTGTTCACCATCTGCTTGTATGTTTCCCGTTGTTCTGCCATCTCTTTCATTTTTTCTTCCCATCTCTTACGTAGCTCCAAATGTTTCTCCATCGTTATTGATTCTTGCCTTTGTTCCTGATTCAACCTTTCTGCCGCTTTCCTTTTCTCCTCCATTCCTTGTTCATCTTCTGCTTCCGATTGAGTTTTTTGCTTTTCCTTTAGCGCTTTTTTGTTAATATTGGGCCGATTTGTACTCACCGCCGGTTTTGTCGCGCTCTTCCTTTTCAATGCCTCGGCGTAACTTTCTTGGATTGTCTTGAATTCTTCTGTATGTTCCAAAATGCTGTAGCTGTTTTGTGTAGGTATGATTATCTCCTGTCTCGCCTCGAAATATGTCAGGTTTCTGTGTGCCATCAGTGTCTTGATTTTGGTCTGTTGTTCTCTAGCTGGACAGTTCGCTTCCGTCGCTCGATGTCTTCCGTAGCAGTTCGCGCATTTGGTTTCTTGGTTGCAATGTTGTTCGTCGTGACTGTTTCCACAATTTCCACACCTTGCCTGTCCTTTGCAATTGGTTGCGATGTGGCCGTAACGTAGACATTGTTGACACATTACTGCCTTTGTGATGTAAGGTTTTACGATGACACTGGCTCTGAACAACTTTATTTGAGAAGGTAACTTGTTGCCTCGAAACACGATTCCGATATTACTTGACGGTACTCTCTTATTGTCCCTTGTCCTTGACATTCTGAAAACTTCCGATACAGTGGTACTACATTCGATATTCTCCAGCAGCTCTTGTTCCAAAATTGTTTCCGGTATTCCATTGATAACTCCTTTTACCATTACGAGGTATTTCGGGATGAATGCTCTGTAATGTTTCAGACTCAAATTCTTGCAAGTTGTTAGACGGTTAGCCTCGTTCATGTCCAACATGTATACCATCACTTTGTTCCTTCCGGTTATCTTGATGTCAATGATCGACTTGTTGAATCCATTCTGCTTCAGTACCATTCCAACATTAATCTTGTTGATTCCAGTGAATCGGTCGTTTTCCATCGCATCTCGCTGTACCACAACTCGAAATGGGCCTTCATCGTTGCCTTGGTATTTGTAATTTACGAACACTTTTTCTCCTTGTAATCCGTTTTTCTTCTGTTTTGTTCCTGTATTTAGTCCACCATCTTCAACGTATGAACACGCCGCACCGGTGTCGCCATTTTGTTCTCCGTCATTGTCCATTCTTATATCCAATGGTGCACCGTCTTCCACACTCATATTCTGCTCAACTACTGCTTTTCTTTTGTATTCCGGTTCCACTAGTTAGTTACTACCACCAAAACGCAAAACTATTTATTTTTATTGTTTTCGTAGGCAATTTTACTATTTTATCCGTAGGATCGTTCGCTGTTTTCCAAATGTGACCAGTTTCATGCACTTTTGTCTAACCTGCTACGGCAGCTTTGTGCAATTTTGTTCAAATGGTGTCAACTGTCAAACTTTGTCAACTATGCGCATGTTATTGACTTTCCTCCTGGTTGCTACGCGCTAACAGCAGAATGCTGCATGTTTCAGTGCTTGAAAATGGATTGCTTTTCACCCGTGACTGCGTGATCGCGTACGTTTTTTGCATTCACTTTGCGCAACGAGAACGGTGGAATGAATGGACAAAATGGCGCAGTCATTCTACCTTTTTTCGGTCGAGTTCATGATGTTTGTCGTAGCAGTCCTGTGGAAGATGATTTTTTCATGCATTCTTTCTTCCGCTTCTCGTGCATATTGAAAAGCCGAAACTGCCGAACGAATGGGAGCGTGCGGCATACGAGGTATTTTTGTTCGTTTCTCCACACCATCGCTTTAATCACGTTCTAATATACGGATTCCCCGATTACACTGTAGGACTCTGCTAGGGAATATGTTGCTCACCGAGCCCCCGCTGGAACTCGATTGATTCTATTTTCAAATCCATTAAATTAAATTCGATTGTGTCCGGTGTTTGCGCGTGGGTTTGCACGGGTCATGAAAATCTCGGGAGGGCTAGTTAACAACTTCCCCTTTATCCAATCAAGCTGAAATTTAGCACATAGACACGTAGCACGTAGCAAAATCAAATTGAGCCACCGATCCGAAAACAATATCACTGTATGAAGGGCCAAAAACGGTGGGGTGGACTCGTAAGAAGAGACACTAACACGAAACCCGCGGAAACATAAGATTCTTAACGATACTAAATGATACGATCCAACAAATCGATAACTCAATTCGTAATATTTATTAAGCTTTCTACAGGATGGCTTGTTAAGAAGGGCGCGTCACTCTCACTGAAACTGTTGGAGCAGAATTCACAGTATCATAATCGAATCGGTAGGATAACGAAAATGACAATGCTCGTTCCCGCCTAGAACTCAGGCAGTCAATCAAACCATCGTCCAATCCATCGTGCATCTTTACAGCTCAATCAATGGCAGGTGAATGAAACTCTGTAATTTGATGGCCTATTGCAATTAAATAAAACATAAAACCATTAATTATACATGAATCAATAACAAATATGTATGTATTTATGAGATCTTCATTGGCCTTTCTTTTATGAGATTGATTCATTGGCCCTTTGATAATGAAAACATAACAATTCACTCTGTACAAGTTTTGTTCCTTCAGTTTGTGTTTGGATGAGCCATTTCGAAAAAGCACAACCGAATGTCATACATTTCCATTGAAAATTTTACCAATAACAACATTTTTACTAAGTTATCCAGGCAATAGGCCATTATTGAGAACAATGAAAAATATCTGCCCCTAACATTTGGTCCACCCTTTTCTTGTTTAATAATAATTATTTTATCTGTGTGAACTGTTAGTTTGTGATGTGTGAATATTGTCTGTACATCTACGCAGTATTATTCGGTTTATCGGTTCAATTTAGCCATGTTTAGGTCATTCGAAGAACGAAGATAATCTGTTCAGTTTGACCAGTGAAATCATGACAAAGTTGAAAAAAAATATTTACGCGGATGTAAACAACAGTTAATTAATTTAAAATGTCCGAATTGCTTTGAATTGGATCGGTAATATTGAAAAGAACAAAATTTAGTTGATTATCGCTGAATTAATGACATAGGGTAAGGGGATGTAATGTTAGACTTGCTCCTTCATTCGGCCTATGTACCATATATGTCATTATTTCGGCGATTATCAACAAAATCATGTTGATATCAGGATGACCGATTTATTTCAAAGCAATTGAGACATTTTTAATAAATTTATAGTTGTTCACTTCCGCGTAATTATCAATTTCCTCAACTTTTTAGACACCATGACTTTAATGGATTAAGCTGAACGGATTATCTGCACGATCTTCGAATGATCTAAATTAGCCGAAATTGAACCTATAAAACGAATAATGCAGCCAATATGTACAGAAAACACACATACCCTATATGAGTAGTTCATTGTAAGAAATCGACGATGAAGTCAAAAACTAAAGTTACGTAACATCAAGATGTATCTGTACTGTTGATGATAACGTATTAATTTGTACATCATAGTGAGAAATCGATTTTCGAGTACTTTTTCAAACAGACGATATCTGATTTTGTAAACAAGAGAGAAGTAACATTCAAACGTTAAATCCTTGAAACTCATAGCACTTTCAATTCAAACTAGGGCCACCAACATAAGGAATAACATTTCCTAACATGATGGTGATGCTACTTTCCGTGAGGGTGCTGAGAGTTTTAGGAAATTGATGTTTGAATACTACTTCCCTCTTTGTTTACAAAATCAGATACGTACTGTTTGAAAAAGTACTCGAGAATAATTCTAATGTTGCGATAGAAATGACAATATAAGATACAAGCGTTTGTTTTGTTTCATTGATTTATTAATTTTTTTGATTATTTTGCGGGTGATTA
>JASCZW010017702.1:0-16643 GCA_034211315.2 Aedes japonicus | reverse complement strand
ACAACAAGACCTTACTTCAGCATTACGAGTGAGGGATTGTATTGGTACGATTGAGCCGAGCACTGCGCGAAAAGTATTTTTAGCGCAGGACAACGCTCGGTCTCACGTTGCCACACTGAAAGTTAATTTTAGTTTATATTACAAAATCTAAAGTAATACTCACTAATCCATTCGTTATTTTCAGCAACGAGACTGATTTGTTCTTTTTATGAAGATACATTCGTAATTAATTGCACGCGCAACTGTCAAAAGCACAAAGCTTTTGTTGACACAGAGAGAACATTCGTACATTGTACGGAAACAATGCGAAGAGCTGCGAATATTTGGTCACAAATTAAAAAGAAACGTCTCTCTGGTGGTTGCATGAACGACTGACAGATCTACTTTATCGACACAAAATGTAATTGACAAAAAAAGCGCAACCACGTGGAATGGTCCAGCGTTTTTTTTTTATTGTTTCAGACATGGGGTTCGAACCTGAATATTTGGAAAGTGCTGATTCTAAATCCGTGGTTGATCTCACTAGGCCACGCTGACTCGTGAGAATAAGCTTCATTAATGAGCATGAAGTTATAGCTCATGACAGCGCTTTGATTTTTATTTTGGGATGGATAAATTATTTCCGCCCATACCAGCAGCAACACCATCATACATGAGTACGGTATAAAAGAGAAACAGAGATTGGCTGGTCATCACGAAGTTCATTTCGTGCATTTTACAAAAAAGGTGTAATGATAGCATTTCACCAGATCAAAAGCATTATGAATGTTTCATACAATATACGAGACATTTGTTCTATGTACAAAATCCATGTTTACGAAACGCGTGAAAGCTACTTTACGAAAATAAATTTTCAGTGCAAGCCTGTTGAAACCTAGTTAGGAAAGCATCAGTTCAATCAAGCGTCGTTGAATGAATGTCGGAGGTGACTCGCAGAATGAATGTCGGAAGGGATATCCCTCAAGTCAAAGGCAACTAAGGTACAAGAGCAGTTGACATTATCAAAAACTGTGCAGCATGCGACGACGATTTGTTTTGGATTTCATCCGAGAACATTTGAGAGCCAGATTGCTGTGCTCGTTATCGAGTACCTGGATATAACCGTCACTCAGCCAAAAGTGGTGAAGTTAGTACCAAAAAAAAGAGACCTCAATTCGTTGCGATTTGTGGCCTTTATGGTCGGTGTTGGCAAGCAACTAAGAAAGAAAGGCACTCTCCAGTGACTTATGACCCGAGATCATTAGTTTTCGGAAGTTTGAAGATAATTGCTCAAAAAACGGTCAGAGAATAATCAGCTTGCTGCCAGGTGTTCCTCCAAGGAACCAGTTGTCAAAAATTGATGCAACGGAGTCAATATTGAACGTCTAGTCAGAACCAGTTCTCCAGCAAGTCTACCGAGACGCATGCATCGAAGCCCTTTGGAAGTCCCTTCTGGCCCCGTAACAGTTGAGCCAGTTCTGTTTCCTGTCGTCGCAATCGTTCCGGCCCTGTTTACGAAGCTTTGGAAGGGATCATCCGGCCTGCATCTCTAGGTAAGTATGCGTGTTATGTCAATCGATCTGTTCCTGATGCCCCTTAAAATCCCAGCTCCACCTCCGACTCTTGTCCTGAAACGCAACAAGCCTTCTATAAGCCAGCCCTTCATTGTTTCCAATTTGGGTCCACGTTGACCGGTAGCATCGTCAAGTCAACCGAAGCGCACGCACTCTGGACCTGAATCCGGGGATTTTGGAAGTGGGCTTCAGATCCAAAATGTTTGCGAAATGAACACCTGTATTGACGAATACCTGCTCGACTGCCCAGATGAATGCTATAACGTGATCATGTTCTCCGAGATATGGCTCGACGAACCGATCTTAACGAGTCAAACGTTTGGTACCTATTAAGAAGTTTTCCGAACTGACCGTAACTCTAGCAACAGCTCCAAATTATCTGGAAGAGGAGAACTCATGGTCATTGCTGTTCAACGGCGTTTTAAGGCGCAGCTTATTGAGGATACATCCGGGGCCAGTATGGAACAAGTTTGGGTGAAAATCAAGCTAGTTGGACAATCGCTATTCCCTTGTGTGTTATATCTTCCACCAGAAAAATCGCGTAATGTTGCGGTGATCAAAAAGCATACTGAATCGCTAGACCTCAAATGGTGGTCGTCGGGCCATGGATTTTGGTACCCAAACCCGAATGCATCTCGATTCCACCCAGAGAATCTCAGACTGCTCGATAGCAACAACTCTAATCTTCTGCGGCAAATCACTTACGTTACCAACGAAAATGGCAAGCTTCTCGATCTCTGTTTTGTAACAACTTTAAACAGGCCCCAAAGATAACTGCAGCTCCTTCCGTTTTGGTTAAACGGTTTTTCTGCACCCTGCTTTGCATCTCACGCTCGAGGTTAAGCATCCGATGAATGCTCTCAACGTTGCGGATCCCGGCAGCTATAATTTCAAGAGAGCTGATCATGATAGCATTCGCGACAGTTTGTTGACTGGAATGTTATTCTTGACACTGACGATCGATATGTTATTCTTGACCTTCTCCAATATCGTGAGCCATGTTATCGATCGCCATGTTCCTAAGCGAATTGCTCCATAGACTAGAAATTCACCGTGGCAGTCTGCTGCACTACAAAAGCTCAAGTGTTCAAAAAGAACAGCATTCAGACGGTATTCTAATCATGGGGGAAGTTCAATGCGAATCCGATACCTGCGAATCAAAAGCGGATGGACAAATGGATACAAATGGATGTCTCGCGGCAGTCGTGCCAATTATTTGAGAAATGTACAGGATAGGCTGAAGATCCTAAGTCTTTCAGAAAACATTGTCAACGATCAAAGGGAAGAATCTGGACTACCCTCAATATTGACGTACGGAGAACGCACAGTCCCGAATTCCGAGGACATTTGTGAACTTTTCAAAGCAAAATCGAGGGCGTGTTCTGCTCCAAGATAATGACACAGGGTCAAATTTCGCTAGCAGCAAGTAATGAGCCGCCATCTACTCTCATTGTACGTAAGCCCCGCATAAACAAATACTCCTACATCCTTGACACAGGATTCACGTTTAATAATGCTGCCTTCGAGGTGGTGATCGAATATTATCGGTTTCTTCTTCCATGCTTCGATGCTTCGATGGACTTGCCCTGAATATAAATGTTCAAGTCATCAGCAAAAGATAGCCTAGGTCTTTCCATACAAAGATTATCATTGCTGAAGTACAACAAGAAGACCAGGGGTTCAGAAGACTTCCTTGTGAAATAACGGATATGGCAAGGAATTCACCAGATGTGCAAACATCAATATTGCCCTTAGATGTCGTTCTCTGAGGTATGAGTTGAACCAACGTAAAACGCTGTTTCCAAAGCCCAGTCTCTCAAGTTTTGCTAATGCAAAGCGATGGTTGACCTCATCGAAAGCTGAAGATAAGTCAGTATAAATTGTATCTATTAAGAAGCCCTTACACAAAACATCTGTCGCATATGTTGTAAACGTCAAGAGATTCGAAGCACAGCACATTCGAAGAACGCTTAGGTGTTGAACCCGTGCTATGTATCGGCTACATATTGGTTGCAATGATTGAAGGCTGGGTCTAGAACTACCATATATAAAAGATTCGCGATTCGATTAAACGAGAAATTTTCCACTCGTTCAATTCTAAACTAAACGAAGCGTAAACAAGAAATTGTTTGCAATCTGTCAAGCGTCATACAACAATGCTTGCAATCTTTCATACAACAGACTAGATTTAGGCGCTATTTGGATTAAATTTCCATGAAATATCCCATGAATATATGCATATTAGATAACGCAGAAAATTACTAGCGTTGCGTAGCGAAAAAAAATGAACTATTAATCACCAACGAAATGACCATGGCCAACTGAACAACTATATCGAAGACAGAAACGTTTTCTATATGGCCAGGGTCTCATGATATAGCCAAAAACCGCTTTCCCCCCAAATTCACCAGAGATTCGTCCTGTGGAAAGATGTTGGGCCATAATGAAGGCCAATGTTCGAAAATCGTCCAAGGTGTTTATGAACGCGCTGAAGTTGATGACATAATGGACGAAAGTGACCAAAAACGTCAGCTCCACCATTGCATAAAATGTAAAGAAGGGTTTTAAGGGAATGGTGCGGGCTTTCAGTGATGGAAAGGAAATTGAATAAAGTAACTATGCCAAAACATAATCCATATGTATTTGTTCATTCCCTGAAAGTTTATAAAAAATCCAACTTGAAATACATTTCTGGCGAACACTTTTGTCTGGTACATTTTTTTCGAGTACAGGCCTTAATGCAGCAAAATACGAAAATACAATGAACAAACCTTTGTATTGTAACATATTTTTCATTACTACTTATGCATATTTTAATGTCATGTTTCCTGTTACATTAAAAAAATGCATTACTTGTTACATGCAGTAGAATGAATCTTTCTGACTCAGGAAAATCGAGCATTTCCGACGGTAGCATAAATTACTTAACATTCCATTACTGTTCACCGATTCACCCGCTCAACCCCAATCATCGATGGTAGACAAAAGCAGCGGTGAGTAGTAGTTTGTCATTCTTGGCACGTCTCTTAAATTTTTCATCCATCCTTGGGTTTTATGAAGTGTAACTGCTACTCCCCAAATGGCAACCTACGTAGAGGAGAGGTAGGAGCATCCTGAAGTTCACTTTATTACTTAACACTGGCTGCTACACTTTGACATTTTTTGGCATGCGAACATCGTCGTCCTATTAACGAAGACGAACTATAGCAACTGGCTGTTCTATCTTCAAGTGCAGCAAAATCAAAAGCTTTGAAAAGTTTTGTCTGGTAGAGGTACAGCAATAATAGTTGACGAGCGAATTTTGTGACGATGGAAAGAAAATCGATTGATGCAATTGACAGGTTGAAGTTCTGCTCTAACACTTAAACACATTGTCAATAGAGTATAGGAAGTAAAATTGAGTGTATGAGTGTCTTATCCATTTCTGTCTGACTTCCTGATTCTGTCTGGGCAATAGATTGGACCACGTGATATGAGGGTGTTTTTGGTTGTTTCTTAACTATTGACATTTTCTCCTTGGGCTGGTTCATCTTCCGTCGTACTCCAACAAACACCTCTTTTGGACATTTTGGAATTTTTCTGGGGGTGAGATTTGAACTCGGGACTTTCGTGTGAGAAGTATCGGAATAAAAAATGGAAAAAATGGCGAAGGAGAGGAAAACATTAAAAAATAGGTAGAAAAAATATATAAGGGAAAGCAAAATCTCAAACGGAGCAACATCGGAAAAGAAAAGAGTAACTTGAAAACATATAATGATTGAAAAAGAAACACTAATAGCTGAAACAGAAAAGAAGAAAACCAAATAAGAGACAAAAAATAATATGCTTGATTTTGAGTAAGGAAAGTACGGTAAACTGTTTTTTGGGATTGTAACTAACATTTAATAGTAAATGGAGATAAACATTCTTTAATTCAATCATACAAAGCTTTATTAGGCACACTTTATGTGTGCGCATATATTTTATCGAAATGTTTAAAAAAGTAGCCTTAAATATGTATGTTGAACCATATAACCTCAAAAGGAAAGAATTGTGGAACAACAAGTTATGGTTTTTGTACACGATAATGCACCAGCTCACACATCACGTTTAGTTCGCGATTATTTGAGCAAAAACAACGTTTACATTGTTCTTCAGGCGCCGTATTCGCCTGATATGGCATCATGTGACTTTTTCCTCTTCGTCAAACTCAAATTGCCACTTCTTGATTTACATTTTCAGACAATTGAAGTCATAAAAAAGAATTCGAAGAGGGAGCTTAAGGCGATACAAAAAGAAGCGTTGATCGATTGAACAGTTTTCTAATATGCTCGATCGTATGATAACTGAGTTTACTTGCCTGAACCCGTTGGTAATAGCGGAGGACTTGAACGGTTGCGCGCTTGTGTGGGGAAGCTGCCTTACCAACCCCAGGAGCCAGATTCTTCTGGAGGCCTTGGCTAGGCTCATTGTGGACCTAGCCAACGTAGGTACCAAGAGTACGTACCAGAAAAACGAGGCAAAATCGATAATCGATATAATTGGAAAGTGGATGATGGGTACACCCACAGTAACCACTTGGCGGTTCGTTATTCTATCATCCACAATACATGGCAGTGTGCGGAAGGGGAAGCATCCACTCAATTCGCCCGCTGATGGAGGACGTCCTACTTTGACGAAGAGACATTCAAAGAGGCGCTTGAGAGTGAACGAATCTTACGCAAAACCCAAGAGCCTTGCGATGAACGACTCGTTTTGTCACTTACACGAGCGTGCAATTCGACCATGCAGATCGCCAGCGTATTGGTGGATGTAGTTCATCGCCGACATCCGAAGAACATGCCTCAACGCAAGACGGAGGATGCAAAGAGCGCGATCGCACGCCGATAGAATCGAGCGTAGAGGGGCGCTAGTCACCGCGAAGGCCCCGCTTAAAAGGGAGATAAAGGCCAGCAAGTAAGTCAGAAGGCCAATACGAGCCCGTGGAGTGATGCCTATCAGGTAGTAATGGCCAAATCAGAAGGACGGCGGCTCCAACCTAATAATCACCACAGCTACTGCAGGTGATCGTTGGAGAATTCTTTCCATAACCCTTTGTCATGCTACCATATGCAGGATAGGCAAGGGGGGAAATTCATTTTCAAAGCCTGCCGTTGCCTTACGGACCTATCAATACACTTTCTCTTCATGTTTTTGTGTTCTAGCAATAAAATTACTGTCCGCTCCTAGCGCATCGCATGGAGATGAGAAATTATCTGCTTCTGAAAAAAACTTCATCCTTGGAAGTGTCTTTTATTTATTTACTACGTCTTCAGTTATGCTGCACAGACTTAACCTATCTTAAATCTTAGTCATTTGCCTAATACTAGTTTTAAAACAGTCTCTACTTTTTTTTTTTTTTTTAAAAACCGTGCGTAGCGTAGTTGCTTGCTACTCCGTTACCGATCAGAACTAGTGTAATTGCACAGAGAACCACATAGATGGAGCTTGGGAGTAGGCTTTGCATCTTCAATGTACAAGTTCACTGATTCTATTTATAGATCAGTACCGGCGCCGGCCACGTCCTCACGGTCTTTGGGGAGGGGGGGGAAGGATGATTAGTTTGACAATCGTTGGATAGAGACCGTGTTTACCTCTGCGTCTCCACAATTGTCAAGGGAAGGATAGATTTGTATTAGTGAGGCAGGTTATTTATAGATCATGGATTCACTGTGGTAAGTGATGCGATCAATGAAAGCGCAGTAGACTGCTTTTTATTTTAAATCTAGTGGTGATAGAAAGAGGCAAGTGACAAATTACAAGGAAGGGGACGGGCCTGGGATTGAACTCCCGACCATCTGCTCAGTAAGCAGAACGGATAACCACTGAGCTATCCAGCCACGTCTTATAGTTTTAAAACACTCTCTACTTATACTAAAATCGAACCTTTCAACACCATTCAACTAATTAAAACACTTTTCAAGCGGGTGATTTTGTCCGAACACCGTCCGGTGTCTAGCAGTCCAAAATAAGGATCGTTGACGGGACCGACGCGCAGGAACGAAGAAGTTTACCTGCTGCAAAAGATCTGGGCAGTCAATTCGGTTGCTTAGTAAATCGAACGCGAACATTTGTTGCAAGTAGATACGGCGCTGGCGCAGCAATTCCAATCTCATTAGTTGGCGTCGATGTTCATACGGGGGCAGCCTAACCGGATCGTTCCATGGTAATCGCCGTAAAGCGAAACGTACGAAGCAACGTTGTATTCTTTCAATACCAGTAATTTGAGTTTCGGGATGAGGTGCCAAGATTTGAACAGCATATTCAACACTTCGAACGAGCGAACAATAAAGTTCTTTCAATACATACACATCACGGAACTCAGATGCATTTTGGCGTATGAATCCTAGCATGGCAAAAGCCTTAGCAGTGGTTGCAGTGATGTGTTCGTTGAAGCTCAGCTTGCAATCCATTACTACTCCCAAGTCTTTAACCCTTATGTGATCGACAAAAAAAAACACCTTTAAGTGATCGACAGGGTACCCGGGTACCCACCAAATTCAAATGATTATAACTCAGGCTATTATTGACCGATTTTAATTCTTTTAGCACCGTTCGATTCCAAAACTCATTGACTTTAGGGACATTATCATCAATGACCATTTGAATTCATCTGGTTCCCGTAAATCCAGGCTACCGGGGCTGTGGTCCGGAACGGAGGCACTATTTGGAAACAACTATTAAATTTCCGGAAATGGCTGTTAAAATCTATGGTATAATTTCAAGAATCCATTTCTATTCCATTGTGGGCAATGTGGCGACTTGTTCCTGAAATGGCTATTCTGTAACAGGTTCCCGTGAGGCCTCGAATGGCCATGAACAAATTTAAAATGAAACCCTGGCAATATGGGTATCAAAATTCATGAAACTTCACCAGTAGGATATTTCTCAACATTTTATAGCTATCTGATGATTATTCCTTGTACCGGTCAATCCGGAACAGGTTCCCGTGGGGCCTCGAGTAGTCATGAACATTTTCGGTAGAAACCCTGGCAATATGAGTATCAAAATTCATGAAATTTCTGCAGTAGGATATTTCTTAACGTTTAGTAGCAATCTGATGATTTGTCCTCGGACTTGTCAATCCGGAACAGGTTTCCATGAGGCCTCGATTGGCCATGAACATTTTGAGTAGAAATCCTGGCAATATGGGTATCAAAATTCATGAAATTTCTCCAGTAGGCTATTTATCAACGTTTAGTGGCAATCTGATGATTTGTCCTCGGACCTGTTTTACCGGAACAGGTTTCCGTTTGGCTTCAACAGGCCATGTTCATGTTTAGAAGGAAACCTTGACAATATGGGCTTCAAAATTCATGAAATTTGACCAGAAAGCTATTTCTCAACGTTTTTTGGCATCTCATGATTTGCCCTCGGAACATTCATTTTGACAAAAATTCCCGTGAGGCCTTGGGTGGCCATGAACAAACCTGGTCACAAATCGTTGTGAAACGTTGGAATTTTGATAACCACATTGTCAAAGTTTCCTTCTTAAAACGTCCATAACCACTCGGGACTTGACGGGAACCTGTTCCGCATTGATAGGTCTTAGGATAAATCATCAGATAGCCACAAAAACGTTGAGAAATAGCCTACTGGCGAAATTTCATGAATTTTGATACCCATATTGCCAGGGGTTTCTACTGAAAATATTCATGGCCAATCGAGGTCTTATGGGAACCTGTTCCGGATTGACAAGTCCGAGGACAAATCATCCGATTGCCACTAAACGTTAAGAAATATCCTACTGGCGAAATTTCATGAATTTTGATACCCATATAGACAAGGTTTTTACTAAAAATGTTCATGGCTATTCGAGGCCCTACGGGATCCTGTTCCGGAAAAACCGGTCCGAGAACAAATCATCATATGGCCACTAAACGTTGAGAAATATCCTACTGGCGAAATTTCATGAATTTTGATACCCATATTGCCAGGGGTTTCTACAGAAAATGTTCATGGCCACTCGAGGCCCCACAGGAACCTGTTACAGAATGGCCGTTCCAGGAACAAGTTCGCATATGTCCCACAATAGGATAGAAATAGTTTTTAGGAGTTATTCCTAACCTTCTGACATCCATTCTTGCAAATTCAATAGATGTTCCGATATTGTGACTCCGTACAGGAACAAAGCCCCGGTAAACCGAATTTACGGGAACCAGATGTATTCAAATGGTCATTGCCTATAATGTCCATAAAGCCAATGAGTTTTGGAATCTAACGGTGCCAAAAGAATAATAATCGGTCAATAAAAGCTAGAGTTATGATCATATGAATTTTGTGGGTACCCGGGTACCCTGTCGATCACTTAAGGGGTAAAAAAAATCGAGGTCCCCCCCTTCGGCACCCCTAGCTACTATTCGAAATGTTTTTATGTAAAAAATTGCCTTCCAACTATAATTAGGATGTCACTAAATTTCAGCTTCCTAGTTTAAAATAAACTATGAAATTTAGTAATGTAAAACATGAAAAGGTACCCGGGTACCCTGTCGATCACATAAGGGTTAATTGAAGATACACGGTCCAATTTGATGCCGTTTACTCCGTAATCGTATATCAGTTGCCTCTTAGATTTACTGAAACTTATCACCTAACATTTCATCGCATTCATCTCCATTCCGTTTGAAATACACCAACTCGCTATGGTGTGAATATCTTGCTGTAAATCTGCACAATCAACCAGTGAGCTGATCCTCCTGTAAATTTTAAGATGGTCGGCACACATAAGGTGATGCGAATTCAGACGGTGGCTCAAGTCGTTGACGAACAAAATAAAGATCAAGAGACCGAGGTGGCTACCTTGAGGCACGCCGGAAGGTGTTGCAAAACAGCTTGACTGAATGGAGCTAAGCTTCACGTAGGCGGATCTGTCTAGTAAGTATGACCGATGAGCCAATTAGAAAATCTAGTTTCTCGAGCTTTTTCATGGACAATTCGTGAGGTACTTTATCAAATGCTTTGGAAAAGTATACGTAAATACTGTCAACTTGGCAGCGCTTTTCCAAACTGGAGTTTAGTGCGCTAACATATGCCATTAGGTTTGTAGCAGTAGAGCGATTCTTCACGAAGCCACGCTGATATTGCGAGATAATGGGATTAGCAGCAGAATACATTCTCTCGTGAATCAACAGTTCAAGCGTCTTGGCTAAGCAGCAAAGAATCGAAATAGGTCGGTAATTCTTAACATCATGGATGTTTCCAGCTTTGTGAATGGGAGAGACCGCATACAACTTCCATACATCCGGAAAGATAGTCTCCGATAGCGACAGGTTGAATAGCAAACACACAGGCGGTGCAAGTAGCTCAGCACATCGACGAATAAAAACGGAGGTAGCCTATCTGATCCAGGACCTTTCGAAGGGTCAACAGTTCTCAGTACACTACTAACATCTGCTACGGTGAAGGTTGTGTATCGTAATTTGTATCGTATGATGGCAAGTGATTCAAGACCTTCGGACAACTCGGCGGGGAGTCAGTATCGTAGACCGATTTGAAGGAATCGGCGAAAAGTTGGACTGAACCTTCGAGGTCTCGACTGGTTGAGCCATCGAAAGAAATTTCCACCGGGATCGATGGTGTCTTTTCTGCTTTTAACAAAGCGCCAGAAAGAGGAGGGATCCACCTTAACCTCTTCTTGGATTCGGAAATATACTCACGAAAAGAAGAAGAAACACATTCGGCGTATTCAGCCTCGAGCCTGCGAAGAATTGAGCTGTTTTCAGCAGTTCGATGACGCAGAAACCGGCGGCGAGCTTTACGAAGAACGTTACGCCGATGTCGAAGCTCGGTATTCCACCATGGTTGTTTGTTCGAGTGGAGAGGACAGTGTCTGCTTATGGTTCTGAAAATCACACCGTAGAATGTGGTGACCGCAGCGTTGACGTTGGCACCGTGAAAAATTTCCTCCCAGTTCAGTGAACGTAGATCTTCAAAAACTGAATCGTAGTCGCATCGGTTGAAATCGAAGTCAAGGTCTTCCGTAGTTGCGTGAACACTATCCAAGGAACGTCGTGTGTTCACGCGTAAGACGAACGGCTTGTGGTGACGATCCAGGGGTAAAATCGATAATGGTGCTTCAAACAACTCAATTTCATTACTGTTTCTTACTCGTAGCGTTCCTTCGGTCGCATCGGTAGATGTTATAATGAGATGACAGCTCAGAATTGCTCACGTCGTTCCGCAGCTACGTTCCCGTCAGTACGATGACGTCGTAGTCACTAGAAGCGGTCTCCAAGAAAAACTTGTTTTTCTTGGTGCGCATCCCACCGACGTTCTGATAATATACTGATAACGGTACGGTTGTTTCCCTTGGTGCCGATGAAATAGAGAGCGGTGTCAGTACAGAGGAGGGAGACGAGAGGTCAGACACAGATGGGCGAGAGATAGCGTGGGCAGCAGCTTCAGGAGTATTAGGGATAGGCAATTCATCCAGAACTAATGCTGAAGGGTGGGTACTGCTTTCGGTGTATCGAGTAGAATGGTAGAATCGGGCGACAACGCTTTCGGTCTCCAAAAAACTGCTTTGCTTCCAAGGTTTTCAAACGCACGAAAACGAATTCCTCTTGGCCATGTTTCAGTAGCAAGTGCAATAGGTTTCAGATCCAACGGTATACCAATTTTGTATGAGACGAACGTAAGCGATCTGATGTCTCTGCCACGTGGAACAAGTTTAACCACTCGCAGATTGGTAGTTTTCAACTTGAACTCTGCAAGTTCGATAACTTTGCTCTCCGGAACCTCTGGCAAAATACCTGACAAGTACAACCAGAATTTGTCGGAAGCTTATTCCATGGTACCAGAGACGACCAGATTTGTATCTGCAGCGCACATACCGATGCCACACATAGCCTTAGCTGGACGATGGGAAGCAATATTTTCGCCAGCGTCGTTTTCACGCAGTCGTTTGGTTCCTCTTGAAGGTGCAAGCGGTGTACGGTAGTAGGATGCGGGTGTACGGGGTACAGAATTAATCAGAGTTTTGAAATTAGAGCGGATCTCGTTTCTGATTTCTGTCAGCACACTATCACGAATTTCGACTTTCATCGATTCGATCACGGATTCGCTTGCCTTGTTAACGTTAACTGATACCAACGAGTTTGCGAAACGCGCCTTGGAAAGTCCATACTTAGGTACGGCGGGCCGGTATGAATCACCGCCTTGAGTACCATGAGCAACATCAGTAAGCTAGAGAGTATGCACAGGCTTATGTGCCTAAGAGTGGTTAGTGCATATCGAACGGTATCACGCGACGCGATCTGCGTCCTGGCGGGGATGATGCCAATAGGCATTGTTATAAAACAGGATTTAGAGTGCTTCGAACAACGTGGAACTAGAAGTATTCGTAAGACCGCTAGAGCCGAATCTATGGTTAAGTGGAACAGGGAATGGAAAAACTCCACCAAAGGAAATATCCATGTGGGTTGTTAGGCGACACTGTGAAGTGAACTTCCACTTGACGCATATTCCGACAGGCCATAGTTGCTTAGACAATATATGCACAAATATGTGCGTGCACAATCCTCCGCATGCAGCGAGTGCGCGGGATTTGTGGAAACCACGGAACATGTGTTCTTCGCATGTTCTCGCTTCGACGGTGTTCGACGAAGATAGCCGTAAGCCGGCACGACACGACTCCGAACAACCTGGTCCAGAGGATTTGCCAAGACCGCGACATCTGGGACACGGTATGCGTAGCAGCCTCCCAGATTGTTCTCGATCTCTTACAAAAATGGCGAAACGGCCAACCGCAGGGACCACCTAACTACTGAAGCCTTGAGTAGTTAGACATAGTGGGTGCTTAACAGGCACAATATCCCCCTCCCTGAAGCAATACCGAAAGGGTGTTCCGAGGAGGGCCCAGCACTTAAGGCACGGGAAGGTTTTTAGCGAATCGAGAAGTTGTCACGGTTAAACGAACTACGGACGAAGCGCCATACGACGCGAGGTCTAGCACCCAGCTATAAACGGTCCGGACATGGGGAAACAGAGATGACCCTGGGAAGGCCCCCCAGACGCCCCTAGGCCGGTACAGACCATCGCTTTTCTCGATCGGAATAAGGATCATACGACACGAGGTTTGAAAGGTATCGTAACTGGTCGACCAAGGAAATACTTGACGATATGGAACACGGACCACCACACGGCCCGAACAATCAACATCTCAATCGAATCAGCGTCAGGCCACGGGAGCATACTACTAAAGATCGATATAGTTGGACATAGTGAGTACGTAATACACAAAAGCCCCCTCCCTGAAGAAATTCCGAAAGGTGGTTCCTGTAAAGTGGAATGTGGTTAAGCAAATAATCCACAAAACATGCATTGCAATTAAGACTATCTGGTGTAATTTTTCTAAGACATGTCATATACTGCAAAAATTTGTCACGCACCCTGTACAGTCAGTTGTGGAATAGCGAATTCAAGAAAGAAAAAAATCCAACCTTCTGCTTCCATCAAACACATGGTCCTTTTTCTTGATTTCATTCTACCTTTATGTTTGCCCACCATTAATGGATTGTAAAATTTCTAAATCTCTTCGTTCTATTATTCATCCGCACACAACGGACAATCAAAGGAGCAACTAGCACAAGAAAAACAACCTCTCACTCCCTTTCTTCTCCAACTTCTGACAGTCGTGGTTACTTCCGAATGAAAAAAAAAAAAGATGAAATATAAAGATTGGAAAAGGTGGACCAGTCTGTGCTAACGGAGTGGAAAAAGATGAAAATTTATTACTGGTCGAGCGTCCTTTTGTGATGCGACATGGTGCTGCTGCTACTTCGAATCACACACATTCCATCCACCCAATCCGGAGCAATCGTGAAATGGGAGGAAGAAGGAAGGAAGCAGAAGCCGGAAATAATTTGCATTAAAATTGATGATGCCCAGCCAAGCAGCAACGTTTCCTTCCCTGGTTCGCTGTTCGGGGCTTAAATTTGAGATGGAGAATATTTTTTTCCCCACCGCGCGCCACTGGGAAAAAGGGCAAGCTGATGCCAGCCAGGTTGCCAATTACCGTTGGTTGATTTAATCGACGGGAACCGGTTTCGTCGAGAGGGGTGATTTATGAGCCTTCGGGCGGCTGGCTGTGGTGGCGGCTAGGGCCATTCACGATGAGCTATTGATTTTCTTTTTATCAGTGACAATTACGGGATTCGAGGGGGGATTTGTTCGGAAGATTTCGGGTCTCAAGCGAGGTGATAAACCGGTATTGTTTGGGAGTGTCATCAAAATTTATTTCAATTTGGAGGAGAACAATTACCGGTAATCGTTACTGGCGGAGATAATTAGAAGTTCAGTACGGTGTAGGTTCATGGACAGCTTTAGGATCGATCATTGGTCAGGTGTAGACGGTCCTAATTGGATAAATTGAAATTGACGAGGCCATAAAAGGGCGAGTTGGTCGCCTGGTGGATCGCGACTTAGTCGAAATTCGTCCTTTTGAAAATGCATTCATGAAAGTTCCGCCAAACGACCAACTCGGTATGACCATCACTGAAAGTTGACAGGAGGTTTTGATGGTTAAAGCATAGAGCTATGTATATTTAAAACGAACACGGAAAATGATGTGACGATGAATGCAGAATGAATGTATGTTTGTGTGAGAGAGAGGGAGAGCCTGTGGTCAACTGAGCAAACCCCATTCCGGTGGGCACACGGGCTACCCAGCTTATCATGGGTCCCCCTACTCAAAGTACTTACCGCTTCCGTGTGGATTGGATGTACGGCGAACAGCACTCCGGCAAATACGGCAAAATTCTTCCGTAGTCCGGCGATCGTTGTGCAGACTCGGGTGAATAATACACAGGCGGCCGCATGGAGCACCACGTTGCTTGCATGAAACCATAGCGAACGAAGGCCAAATGTTATATAATTTAACCTGAAAGCAGAAGAAAGAGGACAAGAGTGAGAGTTGGCACGAGACCTGAGTTTGAATGGGTAGAACGACAAAAGCTGGAAAATACTGACAAAATGATGAAAGGAATCCCGAGACTGGGTGGGAAAGGCATTCATTGTCGATTCAACTGTCCGGTTCCTAGGTTCCATTAGATGATAAAATATTAAAGTTCACTGCTGAGCTAGAGTTGTGTATGCTTCGGCAGAAATAATGGAGAAAATGACAGAAATTATGAAAAAAAAATAATAACTTAACTCAAAAGCCTTTTTTCCACTCATGAAAGCAACGAGATTTATTTTCTTTGACTTTGGCACTTGCAGTTGGACTTTTTAATCGCCCTACTCCTCGTGGTTACCCTTCTCACTTCACTTGGAACGATTATTCATTCTCCAGGCAGAGCAAAATCCTTTCATCATGGGAAAATCATCGTTTAGAACTCACGCTGGCCATTTCAACGGCCAACGGAGGCAATAATAAAGAAATTGACGGAAATGCAGAAAAAAAAACGAACGGAGAAATCCAAGTGGAAACTAAGTTCGTTTGTACGTCGTTCTTAAATCAATTATTTATTACTGGTAATTTGTCAAAGGAAGTTTTCCCTCTATCCTCCATCGATGCAAGTAGAGGTGATGTTGGGGAAACTCAGACACAACGTGGTCGAGGAGGAATAATCGAAACAGTTGCGTGGAAAATGGTGAAGGCAACTCACATCCGTTAGTTATCAAATGCTCAAATATTCAAGGCAAGTAATTTGCTTTTCTCGATTTGCTGCTTGCATTATGAATGTCGGAGTTGGAATGAATTTGCTGCTGGTCATGTGAAGTCATTGAAGATGTGTCGTTGTGAATTTCAATGAGCTTCGAATCGATTCCAGTCACGCCGGATGAGTTGATTGTACCCAAGTTTTATGTAATGCAAGATGTGAACAACGACTGACTTTTGAATAATTTAAAAGTTCATTAATATTTAAGAAGTTCAAGCTTTGCTAATTAATTGGCTGTTGAGGGATTACGTCTGATCTGACAAATAGCGCCTAGTTCAGAATAGTCTGATTGAAGTCGATGACCTTAGACTCTCAGCTAAACGTCCTTGAAATGTGAGAGTGTGTTTCAGATGCTTGTTGATGCAAAATGTACATCCTCTCGAACCAATATGATTTACTCAATAAATTTTTT